>JACXGM010004190.1:0-38842 GCA_016801145.1 Umbra pygmaea | reverse complement strand
TTGACAAAACAGTATGTAATATCTGAATGGAAACTTTATATAATCCTAAACAACCTTAACAATTACATAATTTACAACATGGTGTTCTTAAAGCTTTAACGAGAAAACAGACTTAGTTTCAACCAATCAATAACATTTATGCTTTGCACAACAAGTCGCAAAGAGCATACACAGACCCCCAGGCAAACAGTAAGCAATACCAAATAAAGTGGCTACCAAAAACCTTCAAATAGGTTTGGAATCTAGGCAGAAACCTAGAGACAAAAAAGGAAGGTTGGTCAGTCCTCTTTTGACTGTGCTGATGGAGATTATAACAGTACATGAAGTTTGTTCATTAACATATTTACTTATTGAAATGACCAGTGACTCAGTGAATACAGGTGGGCTGTGGCCAGATTCTTTATCGCCACGACGATAATGTGGACTGCGAGCAATAACACCACCAGGTAGACTTGAGATGTGGACCGCAAGGAGTCATCAGGCCAGATAGTCCAGAGAAAATCCATGGGCTAAGATCCTCCTAAAATGTAACAGGAAACCATAGAAATTAGAGTGAACACTTCTTAGATCCGAAAGAATACCTCAGTACATCTGGACATTATTCACAGCGCTTCACTTTTTTTACATTTATGTTACACCCTTATTTCAAAATGGATGAAATCCATTATTTCCCTCAAAATTCTAAAAACAATACCCCATAATGACACAGTGAAAGAAGTGTGTTTGAAATCTTAGCAAATTAATAAAAAATAAAAAATGATTTGTACATATGTATTCACAGCCTCTGATCAATACTTTGTTTATTGCACCTTTGGCAGCAATTAGAGTCTCAAGACTTTCTGAGTATGATGCTACAATCTTGGCACACCAATTTTTGGGCAGTTTCTCCCATTCTTCTTTGCAGGACCTTTCAAGTTCCATGAGGTTGGATGGAGAGCGTCGGTGCACAGCAATTTTCTGATCTCTCCAGAGATGTTAAATCGGGTTTAAGTCTGGGCTCTGGCTGAATGACATTCACAGAGCACTCTGGAGCAGGTTTTTAGCAAGGATGTCTCTGTACATGCTGCATTCATCATTCCCTCAATCCTGACTAGTCTCCCAGTTCCTGCCACTGAAAAACATGCCCACAGCATGATGCTGCCACCACCATGCTTCACTGTAGGGATGGTATTGGCCAGATGATGAGCAGAGCCTGGTTTCCTCTAGACATGACACTTGGCATTCAGACCAGAGAATTTTGTTTCTCATGGTCTGAGTCCTTCAGATGCCTTTTGGTAAACTCCAGGCAAGCTCTCATATGCTTTTTACCTGAGGAGTGGCTTCTTGTCTGGCCACTCTACCATACAGGCCTGACTGGTGGAGTGCTGCAGAGACGGTTGTTCTTCTGGAATGTTCTCCTCTCTCTGAAGAGAAACGCTGGAGCTCTGTCAGAGTCACCACAGGTGGACTCCAATCAGGTTGTGGAAACATCTCAAGGATGATCAGTGGAAACATGACTACTGGTTGCAGCTATTTTCTAGTCTCCTAGCTTTCTAAAAAATTCTGTTTGCAATTATTGTTTTTAGTACTGTACACAAAAATATAATATTTGAATATGTTCAAAACAGGGCTTTAACCCAACTAACAACAAATGCACTTACCCAAAATTAAAGCACTGCTATACATCCGTGAATCCCGAAGCGACCCCTACAGCCTTCTCCCTCACTCGGAGTGCCCTCCGTGATCACGTGTTGATGATGAAACTCTGAGGGTGACTTTCCCCAAGGTGGCCAGGGGTTTAGTACATGGATAAACTTCGGGACATACTCCTGACTTGAGTAGTACAATTCATGGTCCACTTTTAAATCATAAAAACGATTTTGAGTGAAAACCTCCTTCCATCATCAAGGGCATTGAAGATGAAACGTGGCTGGGTCTTTCAGCATGATAATGATCCCAAACACACCACCCGGGCAACGAAGGAGTGGCTTCGTAAGAAGCATTTTAAGGTCCTGGAGTGGCCTAGCCAGTCACTAGATCTCAACCCCATAGAAAATCTTTGGAGGGAGTTGAAAGTCTGTGTTGCCCAGCGACAGCTTCAAAACATCACTGCTCTAGATAAGATCTGCATGGAGGAATGGGCCAAAATACCAGCAACAGTGTGTGAAAACCTTGTGAAGACTTACAGAAAACGTTTGACCTCTGTCATTGCCAACAAAGCGTATATAACAAAGTATTGAGATTAACTTTTGTTATTGACCAAATACTTATTTTCCACCATAATTTACCAATAAATTCACAAGAAATCCTACAATGTGATTTTCTGGATTTTCTTTTCTCATTTTGTTTCTCATAGTTGAAGTGTACCTATGATTAAAATGACAGGCCTCTCTCATCTTTTGAAGTGGGAGAACTTGCACAATTTGTGGCTGACTAAATACATTTTTTCCCCACTGTATCTCTGGTTACCCATCAGAATAAAAAGGTGAATATCGCTTACCTTATATTACTTTAAATTTGTTACTATATATAACAAACATATTTCAATAAAAAGCAGAAAAAATACCAAGTTATTTTTTACTTTTTTATTAAAACAGATAATGTAACAGATAATGTAATGTATAACATTCACTTTGCAGATAAAGTTTTCATCTATTAACAGAAACTCAGTATTTATACATCAGATAATCTGTTATTATTGTCTGTAAAATAATGGAGATTGTAGTGGCATAGAAATTACAGGTACATGTTACGGTATGTGTATTAAAGGGTTGATTATGTCATTATTACCACAATGTCATTTAATCCAGTTGGATGATTTGGGATGGATATTATTTCACAAAGTATCCTAAAATTATTATTTTCCTCCCCATTAACTTGACCATATATTTAATAATGCACTGGCCTGGGTAATGTTTGGTGATTTTTTATTTATTAGCATAAAACATAGGCTATAACAAATCCCTTGAATTCACCTTCGCTTCCCTTTAAGACCTATTTTCAACAAGTTCTAGTTTCTGTGAACAAACTAAGAGATGCAGGTGTCTCGGGAATTTTCTCTTCACGCTACAAAATGATGTTGTGGTTTAGGTTTTTACAATGCTTTTGGTAAAATACTAAATAGTGAAAGATGTATGTGTGCTTGGCGTGTTAGATTAATGTCATTGGATGTGTAGAGGGAGTCAAGGACAGCTGAAGAGGCAGAAACAAAATGAAGAAGTTGGCAGAAATTATGGGATAAAAGAAGACTGAGTAGTAGGTGAGGAAGAACAAACAGACAGCAGCGATGCAGGACCATCTGGGTTTCGTAAAGGTGAGAAGATGTGAGGAGACAAAGTTGTGATAAGAGACCTGTAGGAGGGCTGCAGGACAGCATCTAGTAAAAGTGAGGTCAAGAGGATTGCCTGCCATGTGGGCGAGAACAGGCGAGGTCCCAGAAAGGTTGAGGTCAAAAAAGGCAAAAGGTGGAAAGAGTTGGAAATTGAAAGAAAGCGGTAGATAGAATTGAATGAATGGCAGATGTCAAAAGGTAGAAGTCCACCACGTTTATATGGGGTCAACATAGTGGTAAAAATACTGTAGTTCAATTAAATTGGCCTTAATTTGTTACCTTCTTTGTGCTACAATGCACCCACTTAGAAAAAAGTTTAGATTTTTGAAACTCTCATTCAGCCCAATGTGCCCAAGCCTCTGGGAGAAATGAAGTGGACTGTGATCTGAGATTATAATTTCATGTCACTGCATTATGGGGGTATGGGTGTCATTTGGCATATACTTTAGCAGAAAGTTGTGAAAAAATAAACATCAGAGTGAAAGACAAACTTTCTACTTAAACAGCATAAACCTTAAGCAGGAAAAATATGTGCCATCGCAAGACGTTTTGCTGTCTCCCACAGATGAGAGGATGTTCACACTGTCTCCCAGTCTCAAGAGCATGAAGGAAATACCAGGAGATGGGCTGTTACACAAGGAGACCTGGAAAGGGCCATAGCAGGATATCAGCCCAGCAGCAGGACCGATATCTACTCCTTTGTGCAATGAGGAAAAGTAGGAGCACTGCCAGAGCCCTACAAAATGACCTGGGGTGGGCTACTGGTGTAGATGATTTTGACCAAATTGTCAGAAACAAACTCCATTAGAGTTGCATTAGAGCCTGAAGTTCTCTAGTGGGACCTGTGCTCATAGCTTAGCACCATGGGGTTCGATTGGCATTTGTCAGAGAACACCAGACTTGGCAGGTCTGCCATTCACACCTCATTCTCTTCACAGATGAGAGGAGGTTCACACTGAGCACGTGAAAGATGTGAAAGAGTCTGGAGACGCCGTTGTAACATTATCCAACATGACCGATTTGGCAGTGATGGTCTGGGAAGGAATATCTATGGAGGGTCACACAGACCTCCAAGTGCTAGCCAACAGTTTCCTGACTGCTGGTAGGTAATGGGATGAAATCCTCAGACCCATTGTCAGATCTTACGCTGGTTCAGTGGGCCCTGAGTTCCTCCTGTTGCAGGACAATGCCCGGCCTCAGCTGGCCAGAGTGTTGGCAGTTCCTGGATGATGAAGGCATTGATGCCATTGACTGGCCCTCAGGTTCCCCAGACCTGAATCCATTTGTGAACCTCTGGGACGTTATGTATCAGTGCATCCAACGCCGCCAAGTTCTGATATTGAAAGTGACAATCGAGTGTGAACCTGGATTTGTCTGTCCCTACTACTCACCATGCACACAGAAACATAGATGGAATCTAATAAATATTGTGGTCTTTGGGCCCTGGTCAAAAGCAGTGTTTAAACAGAATTGTGGGTCCTTTACAATTCATCTTCAGATTTTACAGTGATATTTCTCCATCCTTCTACAGCTGTAGCCCCTCCTGTCTTGTTTTCAGACAAACTGGATACGTTAATGAGTCTGCTTTGTGACGTTCAGACTTTATTCATACGCAATGAGTGTGTGGTAAAAGTGCCTGTGGTAGGATTTGGAGGATTTTGAGAGAGGTCAACAAGGTCCTTACCTAGATTAAGAGATGAGAAGAAAAGTAGCGATGGGGGATCAACTTCAAGATTCAGCTGATCTTACGTTTCTCATGCCAAGCACACATGGAGAACAAATGCGTACGAGACACAGCATGTTATCATTTACGTACCTGTTGTTTTGTATTATTTAAAGACTTGATATTTTGGGTTATAATGGGTATTCAGCTACTATGTATCTGGCATATAAAGATAGATACTAAACATTTTGAGAAAGGTAAAAGAGAATATTTTTTAAGAGCAGCTCAATACTGTTTTAAATGACCGCATTGTACATGCATGATTCTGGACAGTACTGCAGTTTTTCAAACCTCTGGCTGAATATCTGGTGGATGCTATTATGTTGTAAATGAGAGATTGTAAATCAATATGTAATATGTATCATCAAGCATAGAGCCTCTATTTTGTCTCAGCCATCTTCAACCCACCAAATCCGCGCCATGATTACACATCCTCTGGAAAATATTTGGTCATTATCACAGCCTTCTTATCATGTTGGATAAGCTCTTACTGACATCATAGCATCTGAGCTCATTCAACAGTGCAATAATGGCCATCCTAATCTATGGAGTAGAACTGAACTGCTTCACTCATACTAAAAAGGCCAATGAATTTTCAGATGCAAAAACAGCTTTTAATGAACAAATTAGAGATATGGACAGCTCCACATACGTTTTACTGATATTTATATTACTATTATTCAGTATATGAGTGCAATTGTAATTAAAAAAGTAAAAAAATAGTCATACATATAAAATAGGTCTGATATGTCGCATCTTTCAATCAATTAACAGTAAAATATTTAACTTCCAAGTTCATACTAGTATTTCATCAGGTTTTTATTTTTCATAAAATATTCTGCACATCACATCTTACATCAAATCTTCTTTCACCTTTTTGACATTTCAATTTGACTCTGAACACCCACTCCACCTTCTCTTCTTAACAGGACTTATTTTCCAGCTGTGCTGTTGTCACCATACACTTGTTCTTACCAAGTTTTAACATTCATCCTTTGACCAATGTTCCGATTGTTTCCAAATATTCAGAAAATTGAATATGAGTAATATTTGTGGGTGTAGTATTATTCAAATGCATTTTTTATCTGAAGTAAAAAACAGAAGTAAGTAAAGACTGGCACATAAGCTCTGGACAAAGATATTAACTGGTCTTATGTCATGTCTTTTCACCCCTTGCTATTTACAAAGGCACCCAATTATAATATTTCTTTCAGTCATTGTGTTTTGCACCAAACACTAGTAGTGTTCATACCAAATTTTGCAGATCTGATTTGGGTTAAGACCAATTCTTTGACAATACAGTGCCCTACATAAGTGTTAGGACAATCAAGTCAAATTTTGTATTCTTGCTGTACACTCAAAGCATTTGAAAATACAATTTAAAGATGAATATGAGGAAAGAGTACATACAGTAACATTTTACTTCTGGCTATTCCAACACATAGTATATGTCCTAGTATATGACTAGCTAACACCACTTGACGATAGCCCGTTTTACAGCTCCATCCACCCAGTTTGTGTGAGTGTATTGGGACATTTGGCTAACATGGGTTTTTAATTGATCAGGTGTTTCCTGTTGCATCGATCATATATAAATGAGTTGTAAATGAGTAATCTCAGTTCCATCCTTTTCTTTTGGATTTTCACTGTACGTTTGTTGTCCGTAGCCATAATCCAACATGAAGACCAGGGAGCTGTCTGTGAAAGAAAAGCAAGTGTTTTGAATGCTAAAAGAAGAGGAAATTAGTTACAACTCTGTTAGAACCATACGACAAAATGTTGGCACTTGTAAATCAGAATAGGATTGCAAAGCCTTTAAGAGTGACAGGTGGCCTAGGAGTTGAAACATCTCAACTGCTAGATCAAATATTTCAAGTCAGTAAACCCTAACTGCTTTTTTCCCAATGTGAACGCTCCCCAAACCTCTCTAATTTTGAGGTTAGTTTAAAAGCAGGAAGTGAAACATTATTTAGACATTGTTTTCATTTCATCATAATCCTTGTAATCAATGTCAGTCAGTGTGTACTTGAGTTTTTGTCAATACATGTACAGTCATATGCAAAGTTTTAGGCACCCCTGACAATTTCCATGATTTTCATTTATTAATAACTGAGTGTTTGGATCAGCAATTTCATTTTGATCTATCAAATAACTGAAGGACACATTTCAGTAGTGAAATGAGGTTCATTGGATTAACCGGAAATGTGGAATATGCATCAAAACAAAATTAGACAGGTGCAAAAAATTTGGGCACCCTTGTCATTTTTTTATTTGAATACCAGTAAGTACCTAGCACTGATTAATTGGAACACACAATTGGTTTGGTGAGCTCATTAAGCCTTGAACTTCATAGACAGGTGCATCCAATCATGAGAAAAGGTATTTAAGGTGGCCAATTGCAAGTTGTTGTTCTTTTTGACTCTCCTCTGAAGAGTGGCAAAATGGGGGCCTCAAAACAACTCTCAAATGAACTGAAAAAAAAGATTGTTCAACATTATGGTCTAGGGGAGGGCTACAAAACACTATCGCAGAAATTTAAGCTGTCAGTCTCCACTGTGAGGAACATAGTGAGGAAATGGAAGATCACAGGCACAGTTCTTGTTAAGGACAGAAGTGGCAGGCCAAGTAAAATATTGGAGAGGCAAAGGCGACGGATGGTGAGAACGGTCAAAAACAGCGCACAGACCACCTCCAAAGACTTACAACATCATCTTGCTGCAGATGGAGTCACTGTGCATCGTTCAACATTTCAGTGCACTTTACACAAGGAGAAGCTGTACGGAAGAGTGATGCGGAAGAAGTATTTTCTGCACACATGCCACAAACAGAGTTGCTTGAGGTATGCAAATGCACATTTGGACAAACCAGCTTCATTTTGGAAGACGGTGCTGTAGACTGATAAAACAAAGATGGAGTTATTTGGTCATAACAAGGGGCGTTATGCATGGCGGCAAAAGAACACAGCATTCCAAGACAAACACTTGCTACCCACAGTAAAATTTGATGGAGGTTTCACTATGCTGTGGGGCTGTGTGGCCAGTGCCAGTGCTGGGAATCTTGTTAAAGTTGAGGGTCACATGGATTCCACTCAATATCAGCAGCTACTTGAGAATAATGTAGAGGAATCAGTCACAAAGTTGAAGTTACGCCGGGGCTGGATATTTCAACAAGACAATGACCCAAAACACTGCTCAAAATCTGGCATTTAATCAAAGGAACAAGTACCATGTTCTGGAATGACCATCCCAGTCCCCAAACATGAATATCATTGAAAATCTGTAGGGTGATTTGGGCCCATTCAATTTTGATACATATTGCAATTTTTCTGTTCATCAAATAAAGCTAATTTCACTACTGAAATATTACTGTGTCCTTGAAAATGAAATAGCTGATTCAATCACCCAATTATTTATGAATGAAAATCATGGAAATTGTCAGGGGTGCCTAAACTTTAACATACAACTGTATGTGTACATGAACAAATGTATTAGTCCTACGACATAACCAGTTACAGTGTTACGTTTAAGTAGACTACCAGTAACCAGTATCAAGTATCCAGTGTTCCAGATTAAAACAACCTACAAATTATTGCAATATGAACACATTTTATTTGACAAAGGATAGGGCTTGTGTGCATCTGGTTGGTGCTATTACAACAGTAGGAACTTGCCAATACTAATCCAGATGATTAAGGAATCCCGCCTCCACAGCTCTGGATCACTATGTTGTACTTGAAGGTCCCCAAAGCCAGCATCGACTAAGTTATTGTTGTCCACATGCCATTGACTTCTTGATAGAGTGCACCACCGCGTGACATGGGCTAGGGAAACTCTAACCAGAAAAGCCCAATTAAATTACTTTTTAATTCTTAAAGGAACAAGTATTTGTACAAGGCCAGTATTTGGACAAGGGGAAGGGCCAAGCAGGGAGAGGTGGGGGTGACCATATCCAGTAGCTATATCCTATATGACGTTCTTGATTCATCATCTACATTGGCATTCCAGATTATAAAAGCTTGCGCTAACACCCTTCCCGCCAATAAAGAAATTGACACGAGGAGAACACTTCACTGACCCACCTCCACAATCTACCAAAAGCTAACGGTAAGTGAAGATGTTAATGTCCTGTCAAGAATTTAGGCTATAAATTATATAAATGCTGATTGTATTTGTAAGCTTATAATGTATTTTATATATTTTCAGTCAGTCCATAATTTATTTGCACCTGTCCTTTCTAAGAATACGCAATTGTGCAAAATTACATGCAATTATGCACTAGGCTGATTAAAAGATAAAGCAGATATAGTGACTCAATCATTTATCATGATTCTTGTCATTTATATATATTACTTTCCACGCGCAGTGCCTTGTCGTCCATCCACAATGATTCCTGAGAATAGAGCGGCGTGCCCAGAAACAGTGAGAGAGTGCGTCCTGGGGACCCGTTGGCTGACAGCTGCGTTTACACTGCTGCTGCTGTTGTCCACTACCGTCACATGCGTGCAAACTACAACAGTGGAGCATGACTTTCACATCGTCCACAAGGTTGACAACAGAAGTAAGTTGACTTTTATTGTTGAAAACGGGGAATGATTCATCTTAGCTTTGCATTGGATTTTGAAAGGTGGCATTTCTGACAATATTCTTGGATATTCCACTCTTGATTTAAAACATGATATTTTAACATTTAAAGTAATTTGGCAGTAGCTGACTTTATAGATTACATTAATGCATAAACGCAAGTTCACACTTTTTTATTACAGCTATACTGGATGGACCATTGCACTATTTCTCTGTCTATAAATACCTAACCTATTACAAATTCATAAAGGTTTTGTCAAATTTGTTAATAACCATATTTACTAATGATAATCAACCATTTAAAGCATTTCGAAAACACTTCACTCTCAATGTGATATGATTTTGGCAATTAAAAAAATACATTATTTCTTTATAAGGTCTTTATTGTGTTAGTTAAGGTATCTAAGCAATACAACTTGGGCAAAACCCAAAGTTTTTTATTTTGATTACAGTTTTCATGACTGTGATTAAATTGTTCATAACAAATATATATCATTATGTAACTGTCAATCAATCATAAGTCATAGAGTTGAGCATTCAAATAGTTGAATTAATAAACAATATATTATGTAATTTCCATTTGGTATTAAATGCAGTCACTAAATTAACCCATGTATGTTTTGAATTAGTAATTTGTTTAGATTTCTAAACCTAGTTAAATTGATTTTGTGTGCAAACATTTCTTTCTAGCATATGGTATCATTTGTAGAATTGCAGGACTTTGCAGGAGATTTGCTTTCAAAGTGCTACATACTTTATTTTCTGCATTACATGGTAGAAGTGTAGGCAATTAGCTTTTAACAGATAATTTCTCTCATTCACAGAATGAGTAGGATACATGCAGTAGAAAACCATGGAGTAAAAAACAAATTACATTTCAAAATATTCTCTCCATCTCACAGAAAAAGGTGTAGAATTGCTGCCTATTTTTTCTTTTGCTCCATAAGAAAAAGGGTAGGAAACACGTTTTAAAGATGTACTTTTTTTCACTAAAATGTTGTTTGTGGACCAAATAATGAATTGAAACTTTTCAGTCTTTTCAACATAATTTCTATCAGAATTACCTCTTTTTTTAAATGATGTATGAACAATTTGTTGTTAGCTCAAGGGTTAAACATATTAAATATTTTTATTTTTTATTTTATGGTATTATATATTAAATATTCCCAGTAACCGCTGATTGTCGAAAAGGCTAAATCAACATCCACATTCATACCAATAGACAAATGTGGGATGAACATTAACTTAATGAACGTATCCCTTTGTCAGGTCCAGAGATTGATCCTTTCTGGTACGTAGGGCGTGGGGTGAGACCAATCGGCCGCTTCGGTAAGAGGCAGAGTGGAGGAGGGGGCAGTGGTCTCAGACACCCTGGGTCTACATTGAACACTTTTGAGCTTCTCCTGAACACCATTAGAAACCAGGAGAACCTCGCCAAGACGCTGGGGAGGGAAGACATCGACTGGTTACCGTGACACAACCGACACTTCTGCTTGTCAGCTACTGTCTGTCTGCGAATGTGTCTGTTTTTTTTAATAATCAAGGATTGGCCTCCTTTCTCTGTTTTCTTTATCCCCAAGGTTTCCTCTCAAGCATTTGTCTTACACTAGGGGACATTTACCCTGGCTAACCAAAACACATGTTGTAGTCTGAAATGTACATATAGGCCTACTGAGAAATGAAATCTATATTGATTCATAAATAAAGATATATGTAACTATGTTTTGGGATATTGTTGCTGTGAACAATTACTATTGAATGAGTAAATGAAGAGAAAAATATTGATCATTGTAAACTGGGTGGTCAAAACATAAACGCTGATTGACTGAAAGCAGTTGTAAGAAACTAGAAGTCATTCTGGTATGCAAACTTTATTTCATATTACACCATTCTCAATCAGAGCATTTTGGCACATAGACTATTTGTATTTTTTGCTATGTAATATTTTTCCCAACACATGACATGGATCGCAACAAACAATTGCACATATGAGTGAAGAGTTCATCAGAAATGTGTTAATACACTGTGGCCATTCAGTCAGGATGGCAGCTTGGTTCTCACACAACAAAGAAGATCAATATTATGATTGGCCATTATCTTACATTTCCTATCCATATATTTTTTTACATATATAAACAAAATTCTTACGAGATAAAATACTTTTTTCGTTTTGTTTTTTACAATACAAAAATACAGGACATTGATAATAATGAACCTGTTGGCTGTGCTTTTCATCAGAATTTTGTACATCTATTTAAAGCCAGAAACATGCGTTTATACACAATACACCTCCAAGAATGATGACAACGTGCAGGAACTATCTGCAAAACCTGCTAAATGGCATCATGTTATGGGTGGACAGACTCATTGTTGAACAGAACCTAACAGAAGATCATCTATAAAAAGTGTATGTAATGCATGTAGTCCCATCAGTCCATATGAAAATAAAGTTAGTGTTCAGCCAAAAACGACACCTTCCTAGCTCAGGTGCAAGCTGTTACATGAAGCTTGAGAAATAAAAGTGCATGTAATGCCCTGGACCAATGCTAGCACCATACTCTTTTACCTGTAATTACCGAGCAGTACTTAGGAACAGAATCTGTCTCAACTTTAATCATATCTCCTCTATACAAGTTTGCATTCTGACATTCTCAATATAAAGATCATGTACTTGTAAGCCTCTTAACATAGAAGGGCTAATCTCATACAAGTTTTTCATTGTAGATCCCTCTATGCATATGGTTATATGTTCAGGGACAACCTGACCCTAGATCAGTACTTGAGGCATAGACCTTAAGACTTCACCCTGGTCTTTGGACTAATGCCATTTATCGCATCACCCATTTTAAAATGAACACCATCATCATATTTTTATCTTCATATCCAAGGCATGTAACACATGTCATTACACAGTTTTAGACTTAAATAGAGAGAAACCCTTTCAGCAGGGTAGAGGAAAGCCCCACTACGTTTTAGTGATCTGCATAATAACTTTCAAAAGTACAAAAATAAATTGCTCATAATAAAATTATGGTTTTCATGGCATTTTGTTATTAAGCCTAGTTGACTTCATTATGTATAAATCTTTACAAGATATTTAACAAAACTTACAATGAAAAATGTTAGCTATACAGCACAACAGAATATGTCAAATAAAGGCCACAAAGCTGAACGAAATGAAACAATAATAATATATATATTTTTAAATAAAGTTACATCACTTGAATGACTGATTTGGTAAGAAAATATGTTTTCATTTTGTTTGGCTTCTTTGGGTTAATGAAGGCTTTACTGAGCTTAATCATTGATGACAATGTTACTTTAAAATATTTGTTAGTAGTCTTTCTAATGCCTGAGGCCATGATCATACAACCTGGGTAATTTTGGCTTTATTTCAAAACCTTATTTGAGCTAACATTGTAAGGGCCTAGCACTTAAGAGAATCTTTCCCCAAATATTGTAAACAAGCATACGAGTAATGACATAATCTAAAACCACCTGCCCCAAAATGTCAGTTTACCCTTTACCTCAATATCAATTCTTTAGGAAAAGAATAGGAAACCAGATGTTTCTAAAATATTAACCCCATCTCTGGAAATTAAAACCAGCTGCTCATGTCCTAATTTTAAATAAGTTGTATTCTTTACTCAAAATAATAAAATGATAACATCAAACAGGTTCTGTTGAGTCTCTGCAAGTCATCATTACATTTCATTGGTGAGTACTTAAAACAACAGCAGTATAAAACATGGCTCAACCTCTTTTTGGACAGGTATCACAGACTTGTTCACGTTTTTTTCACATCTTCATTGTACATTAGTTCAAACACCTACAACACTCTTGCAAACAGTTATTAAAAAATACTGACAGCGTTTTTCTTTTCTGTTAGGATGATTGCAATGTGTCAGTGGAACAGTGAGTGTCTCGACGAGGGTTCATTCGCAGATTTTAAGGCAGAGACACGCCGTCGAACAACCCTAACTGTTGTGGGCTGTGGTTAACAGAGCATGTGGATAAAGTTTAATGAAAGGGGAATTGTGTCATGGAGGAGGAGGCAGGGAGTAAGAGATGGAGGAGGGAGGGTGTAAGAGCCTGGAGGCTTTCATAGGGTGACTGTGTGGGCCCGTGCCTGGCTGAGGAGTGTCCTGGGTAAGGTGCACAGGGCAGGTGTTAGACCCTGCTTAGCCCAGGCGAACGCTGGATCAAGGCACTATAGCGGAAGGCCCAGATGGGTGTAGGCAGGCCCGCGAGGGATTCTTTGTGCGGTCACTCTGTCACTACGGCTGAAGTGCTCTCAAATGCTGCTCAGACTCCTTATCTGAATGAAAACCAGGAAATACATACATAGCTACATTAACATATACTGACAGTATTGTTATTTAGGTAGCCAAGGACAGTTTTTAATATTAAAAATGACAAATTAAGCTATTATATGACATAACCATAAATATAGTCTTCGCTGTTTGTGTTTGGTTCTTCTTGAGACAGAGAGAAACTCTGAAATGTAAGTCCCTTACAGAAAAAAATCTCTAGTCTAATTCCAGTTAATTAAATTTGATTTGTTGATCCATTTCTGATATCAATTCAAAACAGACTATTTCAAGACTTGTCTGCCTATTGTGTTGTGAAGACATTGAGTGAATCACTGATGATGCAGTGATGCTACCTGATGTCAGAAATAAATCCATTACTAATGAAGCAATTATTTAATTAATATTTCATATTTAATTAATAGTCCCATTGGTCGATGACACAGCTGTCCGATTCGTTTCCTATTCTATGTTTCTTCTCTCTTCCCTAATGGATGTCTTTCTCTAGTGTTCCTTTTCATGCCTTCCCTCTCCACTGGGTACATTTCGGCCGCCCTTCATTCAACCTGTTCCATTAGATCCAAATGTGTGATGTTAATCTTCCAGGTGTGAATACAAGGCTTTTCTTCCAAGCCAGAGTCCACAAACGTAAAAGGGTGCATTATTCTCTATAGCAGGCAACATTGTGTTGCCAAAGTAATGTTAGCTGGGATCGTTGAAACTTGCACATCAAAGCATGAAGAGTATGTGTGTTTTATGACTTACAAAAAAAATTGCTAATTGAGACAGTATGACATTACAAGGTCTGAAAGATTTTATGAAGTGACAAAGTTTGGGTCATTTGGTTTGGGGAGTCAGGACTATAAAAGCCATTGAACACAAGCAGAACAGGGAAATGAACCAGTAGGTAGATTAAATAGAACATTTATTTTTTAGTGACAATTTCAATTGGTTATGCATTACCTTTGACTGGAGGAGCTGGTAGCTTTCTCCTCTGTTGGCGTGAAGTGTCGAGTGTTTGAGGCTGCATAGAGACAGTGAGTGTATCAGTAGGGTTAACAGCTGGCCATATGAGGCTGTTTCTGTGTTTAAACATTGGGAGCTGTGAATAGTAGATACCTTGGGTCTTGGCTTGGAAAACTTTGAGAAACGATTGCAGGCGCTCACATTCAATCCAGCTGTTTTTAGAGATAATATCCTTGCTTCAATGTTAGATATCTAGTAGAGAATGAGAGAAAAAAACAGAACTGTGGAAAACTACTGCACAAAATGCTCCGGTTAACATTTTTTATTACCTTGGGCCCCATTTTAACGATCTGAAATGCTAGTACCAAAAGTGAAATGCAAGTGACTTTGTGGGCAGAACTTGGGCGCTGTTGCTATTATACCCACGGGATAAATGGCTCTTCTGCCCGACGCAAATCTAAAATCGGTAGGTCTGAAATAGCTACATTAGTCATAGGTGTGGTTTGGGTGTAACGTGCAATAAACCAATCAGAGTGTCATCTTACATTCCCTTTAAGAGCAGGCACGCTTGTTCCATGGCGAATTGCTATTATAGCAGCGGATTGCTATTGAATTTAATTTTTATAAAATAAAAATAAAGAAATTTCACTAAGACATATTTTCGGCGCTGAATCATGAATGCATGGTGATATTTTTGCAATGTACCGTATACTAGAGTTGTTGTGATTCGATACCAGTATCGAAAATGACTCCGATACTGCCGCAAATGCTGGCATCGGTATCGGCGAGTACTGGAGTCCAGGCACCGATCCGAAAACACGTCATTTATTAGAAATAGGAATCTATTTACTGGTAAAGCTCTGTTAGCTCTCACACAGTTCTTCTTCGCCGCTCTTAAAACAGTTGCGTGGGCTGCCACCGGCAGCTGCTGTTTTAGAGGGGCGAAGAAGAATTGATCACCTGACGCCTCGGTAAAAGAAGCTAACATTAGCGCATCATGTCCGCGGTTTGGCAGTACTTTAGTACTTTGGATGTACCCACCAGTAAGACAGCGACATGCAACATATGCAAACAATTTCGAGGGGTTTAAACACCAGCAACTTAATCAAACATTTTAAGACGCATCATGCTAAAGAGCATGACGAATTTACCAAAGCTAAGGGGAAAAAATAAGGACGAACTGCAGCAGCAAACTCTGGAAATTGCCTTCAAACTACGAAAAAAATTTCTCAAAAGACAGGCAAAAAGCAACAAAGTTAACCGACAAAATCTTGGAGTTTATTGTCCTGGATGACCAACCCCTGTCTGTCGTTAGAAATGTGGGATTTCGCCGTTTAATGGAGCCTTTGGAGAGCCAAAGTACTGTTTCCCAGGTTGTAGAAGACCCATTAAAAAAAACAAATTTAACATGCATTTTGTATAATGTGAATACATGTAACCATGTGACTGTAATTTATGTCTGAGTGTCTAAATGTATCGTAATGTACAATGTAAAATGACCTTGAGCTATGGAAAGGCGCTATATACATAAAACTTCTTCTTCTTGTAAATAGATCTCAGAAACTGCGCTACCAAAAATATACGAGACAGTTAGGGAACACATTTCATATATGCTGAAAGACTTGCATGCAATTAGGCTTTACCACAGACATTTGGAGCTCCGACGTGTGCCCCATGTATTTGCTAAGTGCGGTGCTTACCACAATGATAATCATATCACAGTCATGCAGGCATAGTATGATCTTTTTCTTTTTTTAACACACTGGTATCAGTACTCGGTATCGGCCGATACCCACAGCACAAGTATCGGAATCGGTATCTGTAGGTAAAAAATGGTATCGGAACATCTCTACGGTATACACTCACCTAAAGGATTATTAGGAACACCCGTTCAATTTCTTATTAATGCAATTATCTACTCAATCAATCACATGCCAGCTGCTTCAATGCATTTAGGGGTGTGGTCCTGGTCAAGACAATCTCCTGAACTCCAAACTGAATGTCAGAATGGCAAAGAAAGGTGATTTAAGCAATTTTGAGCGTGGCATGGTTGTTGGTGCCAGACGGGCCGGTCTGAGTATTTCACAATCTGCTCAGTAACTGGGATTTTCACGCACAACCATTTCTAGGGTTTACAAAGAATGGTGTGGAAAGGGAAATACATCCAGTATGCGGCAGTCCTGTGGGCGAAAATGCCTTAATGATGCTAAAGGTCAGAGGAGAATGGGCCGACTGCTTCAAGCTGATAGAAGAGCAACTTTGACTGAAATAACCACTTGTTACAACCGAGGTATGCAGCAAAGCATTTGTGAAGCCACAACACACACAACCTTAAGGCGGATGGGTTACAACAAAGACCCCACCGGGTACCACTCATCTCCACTAAAAATATGAAAAAGAGGCTACAATTTGTAAGAGCTCACCAAAATTTGACAGTTGAAGACTGGAAAAATTGTGCCTGGTTTAATTAGTCTCGATTTCTGTTGAGACATTCAGATGGTAGAGAACATGGATCCATCATGCCTTGTTTTCCACTGTGCAGGCTGGTAGTTGTGGTGTAATGGTGTGGGGGATGTTTTCTTGGCACACTTTAGGCCCCTTGGTGCCAATTTAAATGCCACGGCCTACCTGAGCATTGTTTCTGATCATGTCCATCCCTTTACGGCCACCATGTACCCATCCTCTGACGGCTACTTCCAGCAGGATAATGCCCCATGTCACAAAGCTTGAATCATTTCAAATTGGTTTCATGACAATGAGTTCACTGTACTAAAATGGCCCCCACAGTCACCAGATCTCAACCCAATAGAGCATCTTCGATATGCCCTGGATGTGCATCCCACAAATCTCCATCAACTGCAAGATGCTATCCTATCAATATGGGCTAACATTTCTAAAGAATGCTTTCAACACCTTGTTGAATCAATGCAACGTAGAATTAAGGCAGTTCTGAAGGCAAAAGGGGGTCAAACACAGTGTATTAGTATGGTGTTCCTAATAATCCTTTAGGTGAGTGTATTAGCGCATAGAGCGTGCACCCGTTTTTAACGCGCACCCGTGTACATTGCGCAGAAATCTTGTTTTGTGTAAAAAATATCAGCATTGCATGCACCCTTACAAAGTGTGCATCATTTTTGTAGAAAGGTGACACGTAATCTCCCCTTGCCCAGGCCTGCATTAATGGGCACTCAGCTATTCAATGTGTTACAAATGTTAAACACCAAACAAAAATGTTAAACACCCAACCCCCCACGTGCTGATTATATAAAACCAGCTATTGCCAAAGTGGAGTACCAGCATTAGTGCGTAGACAAACATAGCCTATATTTCAATATTCAAACTGGCCTATACATTTAAGTGATTTTTTCTTGTCTGAATAGCCCAGTCTCACTGGCGCAAAAAAAGTGCTAGTAATTATTATCAAGCTTGCATTTCAAAAGTCCTATATTTGTACTTTTGTACCGTTTTATGTACACCGGTAGGAAATCCCAATTAATAAATACCACTTGTTCTTAGCGTCAGTGCTGGTGCACAATCTTTACGATTTGCCTATCAACACAGCCCTATAATTACCTGCGGGAAACAAACTACAATGAGGTTCATTAAATGTACGACACAATCCAAATTTCCGAGCTTGACAGAAGGTGCCATGTAGGGTAAAATGATGAGCGCATGATTGTTACTTGCTTCACCAGTAAAAAGTAAAAGAGATAAAAGTGTATTCATTGAGAAATATGCTGTTTTTCAAACAAATAGTTTCAACAAACAATAATCGACATCTAATCCGTAGTACCATCATAATTTAGCCTAAATAAATGCCATGATATTTGTCCTGCTGAATAAATTGTATTCCAACCTCATGCAATCATATTTAGAAGCATATTTTCTGCTTATTATGCACCTGTAAATTGAGTGGAATGCTGTTTGATTCATATAGCCTACTCTACTATTCTTCGGTTGGGCTATTATGTCAATCTGGGTGCCATCTACAGTATTCATCTGACTGTTTTTAGAAAGGCATATATGTAATGTAATTTAAACAAACTCATCATGATTCCGACCGTTTGAGCAATGTGTGCAATAGTGTATGGAAACCAGAGGTGGGGGACTTGAGTCACATGACTTGACTTGAGTCAGACTCAAGTCGCAAATTTAAGGACTTGAAACTTGCTTGACTAAAAAATGATAAAAGACTCTACTTGAATTTGAATTGGTCTTCATGGCTTAAGACTTGACTTAGACTTGAGACAGATGACTCGAAATGACTTTACTATCTTAAGTGATTAAATATTTGCGTTTCTTTTATTTGATAATGATAGGTTATTATTTGTTTTTGAAACTGGGTGGGTGGATTCTAGATCAATGTGCGCAAACCTGCTAACTATAGGCATGCATCACGAGCAGAGTCAACGCACAAGGCAGCTATCATGAAGGGAGCGATTCCGAAAATAATAAAATTTGGATACAAGGACTATGTTGTCGATGTTGGTAGAAAGAACACAATAAAAGTACCTTTACATTTAAATTTGTCCATCACTACAAAACCTACAAGTAAAGGGACGTGACGTGTATGTGTATTTTTAGCAAAATTATTGGCTGGTCAAACGTTAGTTAGAAAGCCAATGTTACATTTAAGCTATGTTAAACTTTGAATTGATTATGCATTTGATTGAAATGACATATTATGAATGTAAAAAACAGGGCTGCAAACTTGTCACCTTTTGGTGAAATGAACCGTCTACGTCCATGTAAGTCCCATGTAAATCATCTGCGAGTAAGCAGAACACTTTCTGTTTCGTGAATCTACTTCACTATTGTAGTATTGTTTCCCTGTTAGTCCACTGTGTTAAACAGACATGATGCGCAAGCTAAAACACAATTTCCTCTGCTCCCGTGCTCTGTCGGCTAAACTGCACTGCTGCTGGATAGAACATCTCGTGTCACGCACTTAACTTTTAGCTGCTTCAGGCAGCTAGTTCCAATTCCAGGCAACGCTGAACACTCACCCACGGTAACAGTCAACTTAGCTACCTAGGTTTATTGTATCATGCTAAGGTATCTAGCTTACTTAGTGTTGCACCTTTGAAATGAATCACTCAACTTTATATAAGCCCTTGTTCAATTAAAACAATTCAACAAGAAATGTTATAGATTTAGATCTAGAACACTGTCAGTGTACACCCATAGACACTGAATCAACATTCAGTAATTACACAACCCGGTGTTATTAATGTGAAGTATTATCACTTAACACTTGTTCAGTGTCTGAGTCTACACTGGAAAGTGTTCATTTAACAAGAAAATTGCTGTGTATGATTCTAGCTTTAGTTTGCTGTTTTTACTCATTAGTGACATATATACATATTTAAATGTAAATTAAATTTTAATATATATATTATTTAATACTTTTATTTTATACAGTAGTTGTTTGACTTTGATACAATAATTTGGCTTTTATGCAATCATTTTGTAGTAGGAAAACAATGAATGTCATTTGAGAAGCACATTATGGTATGAGGCTTATTCAGATTTGTTAAAGGAAAATCGTTGTGCCGGTCATGTTTCTGCCACCAGTCACTAAAAACATTTCAGTGCGTTCTGTTTTTCCCAACTCGGCCACCGTAAGTGTCCAGAAAATGTGCCAGTTACAACATCGCAACATTTTACAAACTAAAAACTGTTAGTGTTGAATCGAGTCTATCTTTGAATCGAATCAATTGGAGAATAAAATGGGTCAAATAAAGATACGGATGTTACGACCAGCCCAGTGTAGGTCAGAATTGTATATGACTTGATTTGTGACTTGACCTAAAGAAATGACTTGACTTGACTTATAGCAGGGACTCGACGAGACTTGCTTGATTTTCACCACAGTAACTTGGGACTTGCTTGAGACTTGAAGGTTAAGACTTGAGACTTGTGTGACTTACTCCCACCTCTGATGGAAACCATACACTCGTACTGTATGATGAACTGAATAGTGCCCCTAGCACTAACGAAATGAGTTGTTTTTTACTATAAAATACTTTTGTTATTTACATCAAAATGAAGTCTGCTGAGCCACTAGCTTTGTTAAAGGGTTTAGCTACTATTCGAATTCCGATGGTCTCTATATAATTCAACAATGGTTTACATGTCTATATGAAACAAGCGACAGTTTAAATTACTATCTTGTCTCTAAAATACATGTATTTTTTTAAGGTCAAAACGAAGTATGCTGTGCATATAGCAAATCTTTCATGATCGTAAGAATAATAACGCCACGGCAGGTAAATACCATGCTACAATTAATAAAACTATGAATTTTGTATTATTTCGCGGTTATCGGATAATAGAACACTTAGTATTTGTAACAGTTGTTGTTTGAGTATTGGGCTGAAGTATTGGGCTGAGTTACAACAATATTATATTAAATTAATGACACACTTGAACGAGTCACTAATAAAAGGAGTCGTGACAGATTGTTTGAACTGCACATCATTACGGTTTTGAGCATCTCCCATACTGTTTTCTAAATATGTTTTCAAGCACTTCAGGCAAGAGAAAGCGAGGGTTGGCCAACATACAAATGATGGGAGAGCTAAATCTTATTAGTGGGGGTGATAGCCCTTACCCCAGCCTGCCTGGTAATTATGTAACATTATATGCCGTATAAGTGAGTAGCCTATGTGATGTGTATATAATTTTTCTTCCTTTTTTACTTAATTGTACTTTAGTGTTACATATGGTAATTGACCAGTTTGTAGTTTGATTTGCCTACTGGTGGTCTTTTATCAAGTACTCAATAAAAACAAACAATTATAGTTTTTATGGTTGGATGCCAATTACCCTATTTGATATTTGACATTAGGTTGATATTTATCCAAACACTAGTTGGTGATTATTTTTGCCAGTGAGTCTGGACTATTTAGACATGAAAACATCACTTTAATAACTTATAGGCATGTTTGAATATTGAAATGCATGTTGAACCACAATTTATTTTGTATTCCACTTTAGGAATAGCTGGACTATTACAACAGTACAGAACAATAATAATGACTGTAGTTATCCTGTGTAAAAAACATTCTATATTGCACCCCACCGAATATAGTGCGCGGGGGGGTGCCGTTTGTAAAAACTTGCATATTGCGCGCGGTATATTTGCTTCGATATGGCAGTCTAACATTAGACCGAGATTACTTTGCTTACCTCACTATAGATGATGCAGCAAGCTCTTCTGTCAAATAAGCTCTCCTCTCCTGTTCTGCTGCTGGGACATTTGAGTTAAGTGGCAATCCTCTATAGCATCTCAAATTACTTGTATTTTGATTGAATGGGTTCCCTTGCGGTTGATGTATATCAGTGCAAATAATTCAGCCTGAATAATTTGGTTAAATGTGTACACTACATTTTCACATCTTCATGTGAATTACATCACAATAATTTACCTTGTGATTTACCTTGTGTGGTAATATTTTTCCAAATGATGTATGGGTTTACAAAAATGGGAACTGCTACATCTGTGTAGATGAGAGAAGCAAAGTGTATGTGTGTTGTGCACACTCTACATTATGGCCAAGCATGCGCCCTTAAAATAGCATCTGAATAACGCGCCACTGACTTTAGACTAGAATTTTCCTGGTCTGTGGCGGAATTGTTTTCTGAAACTGCAAAATAGCACCAGGGAACGTTTGCGCCAGAACACGCCTCCTCTTTTCGCTGAACCGCCCCCGGGACCGCAAGTTCATTCCCTAATTTACCGACACGCGTCTGTGAAGGGAAAAGTCCACTGTGCGTCGGGTGCAAAATAGGAATGATACATGCGTCGGTGTAAAAAGTCAATTGCGCTGGTTGCAAGATAGGGCCCCTTGTCTTTTAAATTCTTTCTAATCTTGCATTTAAGCATGCATGGTTACAAACTGTCATAAAATGGGTTTTGTCTGGGCCAAGCACATTTGCAGGCATGTCACATATTCAACAGTTGAGCATCAAAGCTGAAAACCACAACGTATTTCGCTGTGGCCTAGGGTGATCTCGCGTTCTAAAGTTTAATCAATATATAAAAAAAATGAAGAATGAGCATATAAATATCAAACACATAGCCAGAAAATCTACTGGGCATTTAGATATGAATGAACCGTCCTACCTGGAGCTCGGACTGCTGAACTTGGGCCGCTGCGGTGGCCACCTGGTCCTCAAGGAAGGCCATATCTCTGTCTGAAGTGCTACCGCTGATGCCCCGAGCCACATCTTCCAGGTCCCCTAGTGCTCCCTCTAAACCGTAAACTGTTCCTGCTGCCAGGTATACCTGCACAGACAGGTCACGAATTGCAGATGTCAACAGTAGCAATAATAAGCATAACAATTTTGGCATCCCAAAATCGGCCCTGTTTAAAAAAATGTCAGTCAGATAATACATTGTAGTTTCTATGGCCATCATTGGATGACATACACACACATTTAGTTACTTTGGTTAAAAAGTAGAATATTTTAAGGTGAAGGTTGGGAAAGGCTTCTGGTTTAGAAAGTGCTCCACTTTTATTAATTGTAGAACGTGACAATCTCCAACATGCTGATATACAGTAGACTATTGTGGCTGTGGGTCTTACGTTTTCCTCCATCTTGGTAAGTTTCTGGTCCAGCTTTCTGGTCTCCAAGCTGCTAGAGTAGGATTCAGATGCGCTCATGCATTCTGAGGGAGTGGCGCTTTGACCACCTGCCTCACCAATCAGCTCCTCGGTGGCGTTGAGCACCTTTAGGACTTCTGTGGTGATGCTGCACAAAGATGCGGCCGAATACTTCTGCTCAACACATAGTCGCACAAAACACACACACACAACGCATACAGCCGACAAATAGCACACAAACAGATTTGAATCAGAGAAGTCCAAGCATAAAGAGTTTGTTATAGTGTGTTACACTGTATATAGCAGAATCCAGAGGAAAGTGATAGCGGGTCGGAGTAAGATTTTTACACACAGAAATGACACAGAAAGTCAGCCAGCACGAAACAGTGCTTCTATAACACATTGATGCCCAGATAAGCACACACACATTGTCACGCTCGACCTACAGGGAGCAAATCAGGTGGAGTGCGTAAAGTGTGAGAAGATTCCAGAAAAGGTTGAGAAGGCTTCCGGTGGAAGAAAGGAAAGAAAAGAGGAAAGCGCTGACCTTTGATAAAAGTTCATTCTGCTGTTTAATAGGTGGTTTTCTTAATGGACTGTAAGCAATCTATGGCAAGGTTACAACAGAAATCCATGCCATGTCTTAAGCTAATGTAGGGAAACTATCCATTTGAGTTAGTGATATGGGACCGAAGTGCTTAGAAGTGTACTGATTAATTCTTCCAGTGTTATAAACTAATTTTCCCAAATTTTATCTGAGGTGCTTAAAATCAATCTGCAGCATGGCGCCCTGATATCCTTTTAATATTTTATTTTTAGGCAATTAGTTCTGTCTGCTATGTGGAATCCAGGTACCTTTTGTTAAACTAAGCCTTAAGATGTCAAAATGCTCTGGGTAGGCAAAGACCATTTGCTAAATGACTAAAACATTAATGTGAATAATGTATTGACTATTTTGCCACCATACTATAAGAAAAGCAACATTATTTGACAAAATACAATACTTGAAAGTGCAGGCTGTTTCTCCTTGACATGTCATAACAAATCGCTACCCAGCTGTGAAGCACTTACCAACACATCTAAATAGAGGGAGAAGGAGAAAGATGGATGCGCCTCACTAATGAGTTAATCATTGACCTGCAGCTTTGATCTGTAGGACTAACGAGGGCATTGATCCAACCCCTCTTCTCTCTACACGGACGGTGCACCACACTTCCTTTTAAAGTATGCGACACGTGTGCTTCGAAAAAACGTGTGTGCAGTGTGGATGTTAGGGATTAGTGGGGAGAAGTGAGAAGATCTGGTTCCATTTGAACGCTCAGTGGCAACCTGGAGTCAAGAGTGAAAGGGAGAGATGTCAGAGCCAGCGAGTGTGTGGGTCAACAAAGAACGGGAGAACAGGACTGTGCTGATCCAAACGTGCTGTAAATCAATACGTTTTTTATTAGTCATATGTGAATGTGGGGTTCTGGCCATGTGTCCTTGTTATTCCAAAAATGGAAAGGCGTCAGTGTCCACCACAGACACAAGAGTGGCATGGTTTTTCCATGTTGCTCTTTGATAATATAATTATTTAGTTACTTATGTAGTTCTAATTATGTTTTTTAAAGTAAATATAACCAATGCATTTGAGGGTGACACTGTCATGTTTCCTCTTGTAGAAAAAAGATAATAGGACATTTTATTGAAGGGACCAGATTAGCACGACATTCTGGAAAGGCTTTACACTGTAGAAGGGCTGCATCAAAAATTACAGCTGGGAATACTTATCCACCCATATGTTCTAATCATAACATAATAGAGAGCTGGGTTTACAGCCTTTGTAATTCTCTACCATTCATATGCCAGCATTGGTCCTTTACAAGTATCTACAAAAATGTATTCACATGTAATTTAGCTGATGATTTTATTCAGAGCAGCAGTTGGAAGTACCTACATTTCCCAAAGGAAAATAGTGTTGGGATCAGTGTACATCATTTACATTGAACCAGTGTACATTTTCTTAGAGATAACTAAAGAGACAAGCACTTTAAATAAGCACAATGTTAGTTAATGCAGGAATCAGCTGTCAAAACAGGTTAAATGAAACCAGGAATATAAACTTAGCGGTAGAGGTCCCACTCTCTTATTGTCCACCAAAGAAATTTCACAGAGATAGGGAAAAGATAGTTTGTTTCTGGAAAACATGCAGGAGTCTACAGAACAAATGGAAGGCTGAAGACCACCCAAGGACACAACCTCAGTGGAGACACTGTGGGGGCTGAGGTATGGGTAAATATTGGGTGTGTGGATGGCCATAAGATGGGGGGGGGGCTGGAGAGCTTTAATTGTTATTGTTAGCTCAGTCATTACATTTTCATACCAAAAATATTTGCAAACAAACACCTCCATCTTCAAGTTACCTTTTTACACAGAACTGGAAAATAGAGTTTACAGGCAGATCTCAGAAATAAACCCCTCTAGATGTCATTATATAGATCATATGGATAAATAAATGTTTCCCTCTAGGGCTTTTTTACACTGCTATACATTTAATGTACAGGTGCAACCACAATTATTCAAACGCCATTACAAATCGGATTTACTGTCAAAATCTAAAGAGTCAGCTGTTCGCAATTAACAATTCTAACAAAAGCAATTGAAATAGTTCAACACAACAAATGTTTCAAATTGCTGAAAAGGTAAATGCTGGTTCTGCTAGAAAGGTGTCAGAAGACACAGTGCATCGCAGTTTGTTGCATATGAGGTGTTTGTTGCATGTGTTTTGATGGTAAAAGGGGGACCTAAACAATAGATCAGGTTAATTAGTTATTTTTCCTTTATTTTACCAGGCAAGTTGACTGAGACCTTTTTCTCATTTGCAGCAAAGGCCTGGGGAGAAGTGGGGGGAGGGAAGGAGATGGAGACAATTGAGAGATAGGGATGATTAAGATGCCATGATAGTATGAGGGCCAGATTGGAAATTTGTCCAGGACACCAGGGTTAACACCCCTACTCTTACAAATAGTGCCATGAGATCTTCAGTGACCCCAGAGAGTCAGGACACCGTTTAACATCCCATCCGAAAGACGGAACTCTATGTAGGGCAGATGTCCCCATTACTGCCCTAGGATATTGGGAATGATCTTTAGACCAGAAGGAAGAGTGCCTTCTGGTCTAAAGAGAGCTGTGATGCTTTTACACCAAACATAACGTTTTGCATTGTTGCCAAAAAGTTCATCTGACCAGAGCACCTTCTTCCACATGTTTGGTGTGTCTAACCGAGGGGGTTTGTGGCAAACTTTAAACAACACTTTTTATGGATATCTTTCAGAAATGGCTTTCTTCTTGCCACTCTTCCATAAAGGCCAGATTTGTGCAGTATATGATTGATTGTTATCCTATGGACAGACTCGCCCACCTCAGCTGTAGATCTCTGCAGTTCATCCAGAGTGATCATGGGCCTCTTGGCTGCATCTCTGATCAGTCTTCTCGTTGTATGAGCTGAAAGTTTAGAGGGACGGCCGGGTCTTGGTAGATTTGCAGTGGTCTGATACTCCTTCCATTTCAATATTATTGCTTGCATAGTGCTCCTTGGGATGTTTCAAGCTTGGAAATCTTTCTGTATCCAAATCCGGCTTTAAACTTCTCCACAACAGTATCTCAGACCTGCCTGGTGTG
The DNA here is from genome assembly GCA_016801145.1 of Umbra pygmaea. Lineage (NCBI taxonomy): Eukaryota > Metazoa > Chordata > Actinopteri > Esociformes > Umbridae > Umbra > Umbra pygmaea. The sequence goes on along the minus strand of JACXGM010004190.1, from coordinate 11,684 downwards.
TTCCTTGTTCTTCATGATGCTCTCTGTGCTTTCAACGGACCTCTGAGACTATCACAGAGCAGGTGCATTTATACGGACACTTAATTACACACAGGTGGATTCTATTTATCATCATTAGTAATTTAGGTCAACATTGGATCATTCAGAGATCCTCACTGAGCTTCTGGAGAGAGTTTGCTGCACTGAAAGTAAAGGGGCTGAATAATTTTGCTCGCCCAATTTGTCAGTTTTTTATTTGTTAAAAAAGTTTGAATTATCCAATAAATTTCGTTCCACTTCATGATTGTGTCCTACTTGTTGTTGCTTCTTCACAAAAAATTACAGTTTTATATCTTTATGTTTGAAGCCTGAAATGTGGCAAAAGGTCGAAAAGTTCAAGGGGGCCGAATACTTTCGCAAGGCACTGTACATTTGCAAAGCCCCAGGAGGGATCTTTCTAAATCCTCTCGTACCCTACCTCAGGAGGTCACGTGAAATTTATCGGCTATTTGAGAGAGACAAGCAAGTTTACACACTAAAATTTTGTCTAGTCTTGTGCTTTTCTTCAGAGGTATGGAACATGTGGCTAAAAGCTATCGTAATGTAAATGGGACCAGAGTTCACTTCTTCTAAGTCCAGAATGTCTAAAATCTACCCTATAGACCTCAACAGTCCCGCCCACAGCCGACTCCGGAAGTAAGAATACAAAAAAATTCTTAATTGACAATTGGAATATAAGACATAAAATCGTAACCGTCAATGGTAGACTTAAAACCAGCAACGACATTACTAACCGATTGTATATGTTCATATAGACGCCAAAAATTCATGGGGCACCAACCTTGCATTGAGATAAAGGTATTTTATTTGTGACTGCCTGAGTCGTACGCCTGTGTCGTGGCAAAAAATATGGATAGTTAGAGAACTGTAAATATGTTTACTGAGCTGTAGATTACATCATATTTCAAGGATGACATTGTGTAAGTGAAGTTAGCTAAAGTTACGTCATTTAAAGTAATGTAAAGGCGGAAAGATAACACTCGCAATGTTTTATGGGATGAGTAGTTCCTTTGCTCGAATAGAATATATGTACACAGTCTTGTACCTTTGACTTTTTTTGGATTTTCGGTTCATTTTTTCAATTGAAGTGATATTATGTATGCTTGTGAGTCACGTCGTAGCTGGTTAGCCTAAGGCATGGTCTAAAACTCTTTATATACAGATTTTTCCAGAAGTCAGTGGGAGAAATAAATGGGAAATGTACTTCCGGAACCCAAGCTCTCTCGGACCAGGGGCGGGACTGTTGAGGTCTATAGTGATGGATGTGTGTGACAGATGCATCGCATCTCCATGTGATCTCTATCATGTTTTTTTCTATGCTCTAAACTGAGAAAAGTTTTGAACTCTATATTGAAAATGTTATCTGAAGCACTTGTTAAACCATAAAATTTCAAATATTGTTGCCCTTCTATCACTATTAACCCAATGTAGGATTTTGTTGCGTTTAAAGTCTTCTCAGCCTCCCTTAACTTCTCAGTGACGTTGTCTTTCCTGCAACTTGAAAAAATCAAGTATTCTCTTAAGGGATCATATTCAAAATTTCTGAATAAATGACAGACTTTTATTTTTTAATATCACAGCTTGCAGAGGATCCCTTCTGAACTGCCAAAAATGCAAAACAACTTTTATATTTCATTTAGACTTTTATTGTTTATTTTTGTTTATTTCTGTTTTTGTTTGTCTTGTTATCGCCCCTTTAGATTTATGTTATTCACTTAATTTAACTGACTCTTTATGTTTTGTGTATTTCTGTACTTCAGTTGTCTGTGTGGGGGACAGGATAGAGGATTGGGTGTGGGGAGGGATGGACATGGGGGATCAGGGAGGGATGTCCAGGTGAGCTGGATCGAGGGGAGGGATGGACATGGGGGATCAGGGAGGGATGTCCAGGTGAGCTGGATCAAGGGGAGGGCTGGGAAGAGGATGGGGTCTGTTGGGATGTCTGGGGTATGTGGGGGAATGGGGAAGAAGAAAGCTGTTGTGCATTTCCCTTTGCTTCTGTGGTGTTATAATTGTCATACATATATTAAAAAAGGGGGTTCGCGTGGCGAATTCTCTGCTTTGCAGGACAGTCTACGTCTTGATAGTCAGTGGGTCAAGCCTGACTATGGGTTCTCTGGATTTAACTGGATCTCCTGCATGAGGCAGCGCAAATTGGCAGTGCTGCCTAAGCTTTTGGGTAAGATAAGATACTATCTATCCTGCCAAATCACCTTCATGCAACTGCTTGTGTGCAGATCGGGCACCTGTAAATTAAGGCGTGGAAGAACCATGTGCATGCTCCTCACCATCCCACAGATATGTACATCAGACCAAGGAGTTGCACAGTATCTCACAAAGTGAGTACACCCCTCACATTTTTGTAAATATTTGATTATTACTTTTCATGTGACAACACTGAAGAAATGACACTTTGCTACTACAATGTAAAGTAGTGAGTTTACAGTTTGTATAACAGTGTAAATTAGCTGTCCCTTCAAAATAACTCAACACACAGCCATTAAAGTCTAAAGCGTTGGCAACAAAAGTGAGTACTTTACTGTTTTAAAATGCTTTCCTACCTTAAACGTACAAAATATGTAGTTTTTGTCCACTAGGGGTCTCTCAATCAAAACAATAGCAAAAGATGTACTTGGATGACGTCGGGAATAGCATGGGATCATGGGTTTTGTTGTCTCCTGACAAAGTAATGTATTGTTAAAAATATTATAACTTTATTCACGTTATGTTTGGTGGTTCCCTGGAACTTAGAGCAACTAGAGGAGTCAAAGGTTATATGACGTCATTGACGGAAGAAAATATGAAATGTACGGTGTCTTTGAATTACATTACAAATTTCTCTGGGTTTGAAAGTTGTTGGAAACATATTAGATATTGTAAGTACACAACTAACAAATATATATAATATAGGTGGTATAGTGATGTTTGCTTTTGTAATGCCAATTACATATTTTGTTGTTGTTTTGGAAAACTACATATTGTACCTTTAATTAATCAAATACAGTTACTATTTGTTTTAGAATTTAGATGTCATATACAGTAGCTATGTCATAATGCCTATTTTATTCCCCTCATCATGTAATTCTTATATCTCAAACATTTGCACTTTATTTGGTTGTGAGTTTAGGCTGAAATGTGTTCTGCCTGTCTATTGGTTCCTCCAGGAAACTACTTCAATGTGGTCGTGGACCCTGTTATGGTATTAAAAGCTGGTATGTGCTCTCTCTGTCTGGCACCACGATAAGAGTGCTTATGAGTGTTAAATACTGAGAAGGTTTAATTTTATAAAGTCCCAGATGGCGATTCTCCCTGTCTGACTACGTAATGTGTTTTCATCCTGGAAGGATTCATGTCTGTGTATACTCAGAACTTCCTCATAACACATTGTATGGCGTATAACTTAGGCATTGTCCATTTATTGTTCTGCACATTCACCCTATTAGTTTAAAGGTTGATGGCAAACTAGTGTTTACTATTAAGTGTTAAACATTATTAAACAGAACACCACTCCCTGCATTTGGTCTCCCTTCCTTCAACCTACACCAAATCTGTGACATGATGACTGCTACACAATGACAAGTCAGGACTGTAGGCAGGCAATGCTAGCACATGCCCTGTCTGCTTAAGCAACCATGCACTTGTAATCTGGGCAGAATGTAGTTAGGCATTGTACTGCTGGAAAATGCAGGGACGTCCCTGGAAATGACGACGTCTGGAGGGCAGCATATGTTGTTTCAAAATGTGCACATATCTTTCTGCATTAATGGCGCCCTCACAGATGTGCAAGTTACAGAAGTTGTTGGGCCTGACACACTCCCATAACATGACAGATGCTGACTTTTGGACCTAACATACAGCCTGAATAGTCATTTTCCCCTTTGGCCAGGGGAACACGACAAAGGGTCAGTGGGAAATTTGACACATTGGGAGAGGAGAAAATATGGAAAAATATAGACAATGTTAAAGGGCAACCTGTTTTCCTGGAGGTGTATTTCAACATATTACAAAACAGTTTCATGTTGTAAAAATGCTGTCAGTCACTTTAAGTTACTTTAAGGGCAAAGAGAGTGACAAACACTATTATGGCCATTGACAAACACCAATTTTCACCTGAGTAAAATCACTGAAACAGCATGAGTCACAGAGATGATGCATGTGTGTATCCCAGACTGTGTTTCTGTCATTCACATTCATGTGAATGACTGTTAGTCATCTCTGCACATGATGGATAGGTCTTTGTACTGTATTTATGTATGTGCTTGTCTTTTTTGAGGAATTGTTTGTACCCGTAGGTGTCCTCGCATACAAAAACCCTACAAAGACTTTTTGAATTGTAAACTTCATTTCCAGGTTAAAGACAGAATAGGCCTATTTGGTGTCTGTGTGTGCTAGTGTGTGGGTCAGGATTTCCATTAGCTGTCTATAGCTGGATTTTAAATGATAAAATAAATGAATGGCAGGTAAATATATAGGGCTTTTGGATTTTTTTAATAGAAATGTAGTCCAACTTCAATGGCGAATGCAAACTAAATTATATGACAAATCCACAGCAGAAAAAGGGCACAGAAAGATTATTGTAGTGGATGGCATTTGGTGGATTAAACAAAGATTGCCTTAATTATTCAGATTTCCAGGGTGCCACGTAACCGAAACCAATAAAGAAAGCCTCAAGATCTTCTGGAAGAAAAGTAACCAGGCTAACTCGATCCCCCTGCAAAGTCCAGTATACCAATGAGAAGAAACTGTGCTAGGACATCAATTGGATTATTTTCCCTTTTTCACAAATGCACCTATTAACCAAAATCATACTCACTCAAATTTATCTGTTGTTAAATTATTTATTCATAGTTTAGGATTAGTTTATTTTTGAGGGGGGGGGGCAAAATGACAGTGAAAATGTATGACAATGGTCTACAAAAGTGGCGGCTGCTGGTCTTTCAAATTGGGGAAGCTAATTTTCGGCCTATATCATAAAAATTGTCCATTCATTTATACGTAAATTTTGCCCTATGTTCCTTTTCAAGAAAAGGCTCTTTCCAGTGACTTGACCAGTGTCCTCTCAATGGCCAACAGAGCTAGGCTGCTTAAACGGCTTTGTGTCACAGGTGTATGCAGTGTTCGAAGTGGGCCGGAACTCACCGGTATGCAGTACCTGCACTTCTATATTTTACTCTTAAGCGTACCTGCACTTTTTCTTGCATACTGCTACTTTTCGCATGTAGCCGGTACTCTACCACTGACAGAGAAAGTGTCAATGTCAGAGAGATTGGTAATGACCCTAACGTTACATAAACTACACTACCCAGAAGGCACTATGTGACTTACTTCAGATCTCTTGACGAGTCACATAAACACAAGCGGTCGGCCCGGCCCACCCCATCAGAAGTTCCCTTCTCCACGGACGCTAGTTCGAATAAGCTGTCTGATGCCCACGGCTGCCGCCTGACCCTAACAGATTTTTCACCGCTGAAAACCTAGTAACTAAAAACAAGTGTGTATAGTTTGTAAGTTGTTATGGGAAAAAAATAGGGATTGTACAGTTCTAATCTCAGCACTGTTGCAGACTTGGAGGAGTTCCGTTTTCACACGCACACACACGCACACACACATACGACTTCTTTAAATAAATATATTTATGTTGTTATAAATAACAATAAATTCTTGTTGTACCAGCAATATCTCCAAGTTTAGTTATTCACTGTAGAAATCTCAAATGTAAATGATTTGCCAATGCAAGAGAGTACCGGCACCTTTTTTTCCCCATTTCAAACACTGGGTGTAGGACTTCAGCCGCTTTAAACAGGAGAAGCTCCTTTCTACACCCGCAGATGTAGCTCCAATTTTTGCCACTAATGATAACAGTTTGTAAAGCTGAGGCATTGCACTGTCCAACTCCAGGTCTTTAAGGAACACCAGTGATCACACAGCTTTACCCTGTTTTTACCCAGCTTTACCTTGCAAGTCCTAAACTGAATACAGGACTTGATGTTCAGAACTCAGTCTCCCTGAATCCATACCTACTGTATGAACGAACGAACGAACGAACGAACGAACGAACGAACGAACGATCTAACTAAACTATATTAAACTCGATGGAGGAAATGTGGGAATTAGGTGAAACTAAAATAAGGAATGTGGTGTATGAAATGTATGATGAAAATTGGCTAGCAATTTCACCAAGCAAATACCAAGAAATAGGTTGCAGCAGTTTGTCTTCGACCACATCTGCAAAATTCGCATTGGGACTGAGCTCAAATAGCTTTGGCAACATATTTTAGTAAGAGTAAGACATAGTATAATTATAATAATCCCAAATTTTAATGATATGTTTATTTGAACAGTGAGAGACAAAACACCACCAAAACACATTTCAACCAAGTTATTAATTGATTTGCATTACAATGAGTGTATTTGATCCCCTCTCAATCAGCAAGATTTCTGGCTCCCAGGTGCCTCCCTACCAGACTCTCGTACGTACATTTCATTTGTACAGAGTCTGGCCACTCTCCATTGAAAAGCGTTACCTTCCTTGAAGGCAGGTACTCTTTTGAAGTTTAAAACTGTTGTATCTGCTCTGAGCCACTCTGGATCTGCCATAACCAATCGCTAACATTTGGTCATGATGGTGACGTACTACACTCAAACTAGTGCAGGACATCAACCTCATCGTTCTCAGCCACTCCCTCTGTTCGCTGATTGGACAGGTAAAATATTGTTAGAGAGAAAACCAGGGAATATGCTGCAAACCCAGATGGAGTACTGAAGGAAAATAAAGTACGTAGGAGGGCGGAGCCAGGCTAACTCATATACAGGTAATGAGCTGAGATTAGGAGCACTCCCTTAAAGGCGGTGTATATGTCAGCTTGTTACCTGTATAAAAGACACCTGTCCACAGAAGCAAGCAATCAAACAGATTCCAAACTCTCGACCAGGGCCAAGACCAAAGAGCTGTCCAAGGATGTCAGGAACAAGATAGTAGACCTACACAAGGCTGGAATGGGCTACAAGACCATCGCCATGCAGCTTGGTGAGAAGGTGACATCAGTTGGTGCGATTATTCGCAAATAGAAGAAACACAAAACAACTTTCAATCTCACTCGGTCTGGGGCTCCATGCAAGATTTCACCTCGTGGAGTTAATGTCAATGATCATGAGAACGGTGAGGAATCAGCCCAGAACTACATGGGGGGATCTTGTCAATGATCTCCTGGCAGCTGGGACCATAGTCACCAAGAAAACAATTGGTAACACATTACACCCTGAAGGACTGAAATCCTGCAGTGCCCGCAATGTCCCCCTGCTCAAGAAAGCACATGTACAGCCCCATCTGACAATTTCCAATTAACATCTGAATGATACAGAGGAGACCTGGGTGAAAGTGTTGTGGTCAGATGATACCGAGATTTGAGCTCTTTGGCATCAACTCAACTTGCCGTGTTTGGAGGAGGAGGAATGCTGCCTATGACCCCAACAACACCATCCCCACCGTCAAACATGGAGGTGGAAACATTATGCTTTGGGGGGGTTTTACTTGCTAAGGGGACAGGACAACATCACCACATCAAAGGGATGATGGATGGGGCCATGAACCTTCAAATCTTGGGTGAGATACTTTTTCCCTCAGCCAGGGCATTGAAAATGGGTCATGGATTTGCATTCCAGTATGAAAAGGACTCAAAACACACAGCCAAGGTAACAAAGGAGTGGCTCAAGAAGAAGCATATTAAGGTCCGGGAGTGGCCTAACCAAGCTCCAGACCTTAAACCCATAGAAAATCTGTGGAGGGAGCTGAAGGCTTAAGTTGCCAAACATCAGCCTCGAAACCTTGATGACTTGGAGAGGATCTGCAAAGAGGAGTGGGACAAAATCCCTCACGAGATGTGTGCAGACCCAGCTGTCAACTTCAAGAAATGTCTGACCTCTGTACAAGTCATGTTTTGCAAAAAGGTCAAATATTTATTTCACTCATTGTAATGCAAATCAATGTAACTTTTTTTATGTGTTTTTTGTTGTTTTTCTGTCTCTCACTGTTCAAATAAACCTACCATTGCAATTATAGACTGATCATTTCTCTATCAGTGGGCAAACGTACAAAATCAGAAGGGGATCAAATATATTTTTTCCCTCACTATACGTCTTGGATAAAGCAAACTATGAAACACTAAGGTTCCTGTTGTGTGCTCACCTGCCCATCCCACAGCACCTCCTCCTGGACAGAGGGGGTAACAACAGGCGTGATAGGCGTGGAATTCTCTTTCCAGTCATCCACTCGTTCTCTCTGGTTGTCTCCGTCCAACTCTTTTCTGAATGGCCTCTTGCTTGGCCTGTTCTTCTCTGCTCTCCTCTCTTTAACGTCACCTACTCTCTCCTGCAAGCTCTTTCCTCTTAGTATCTTGCTCTCAGTCACTCTCCCCTCCTCTCGCAGACTCAAACTTCCTGTTAGTCGCTCTCTTTTTCCCAGTTCCGCTCCGTTTGTTCTCTCTGTTGTCTCTCTCTTTGCCCTGTCCCTACTTTTACTGCTCACCCTCTCTCTCAGTCTCTCGTTGTGTCTCTGCCTGTCTCTCTCGCTCTGGCCCAGCTTGTTCTTCGGGCTGTCCCCTTCTCTGTCTCTTCCGCGGGGACATGTGATCGGCTCGTCGTCAGAGGAGCTCACCATCTCTTTGCTTTGGGCACGTCCGACCAGCTGGCTGAGTTTGGAGCGGAGCTCCGTCTCTAGCGCGTCTCCAGAGCCAGGTCCGGAGCTGCTGGGGGACAGGGGGTCATGGCCCGTGGGGTTGGGGGGGCTGGGGGCCACAGAGTTAGGGGCCACAGTGTCCTGGTCCTCAGCCTCGGGGGTCATGGCCTCGGAGGAGGCGTCGTGTAGGGGTACCACGTCAGGAGCGGACACCTCCTCACTAATGCCCCTCTGCAACAGGGCGTTCAGAAGGAAGCTGTCCTCCTTTGAGAGACAAACAGAGAGTTGGAAATATGGAGAGAGTGAAGCAAAAGACAGAGATAAAGGGAATTCACAGGGCTCCCACGCTCATTAGCAAATCATTTTCCCGGACAATTTAAAGGACATTTGCCATACTTGTGTTTGGGTATATAGCGCACAACCAATATAATCCCAGCTTCAGATACTATGCAACCACCAGCATAGAAAACCACTGTTTTTACTTCCCAATGTTCAGGCAAACATTTCTTGCCCAATGTCTGCTCAAAGCCAGACAAAAAACATTTAAAACTAGTCAACTGTCGTAGAAATATTTCCCCAATATGTTTTTCAATTAAAATGTAAATTGATCTGTGAATGTAAATTTTTTCTCTTAATCTCTCATTGTTTATTGGTTTATTACACAAAATGTTGTGTCATGACGTGCACACCTTGCTGTGCGCTGCTCCGCTTATGCTGCAGATGTACAGTAGCATACCAGGCACAGGCAAACGCTTACCTAGCAGCACATAGCAGCACATATACACACCTAGATCGTTTACTAAAAGGTCAATTCGGGGGCCATGGATCAGTTTAGAAATAGCCCATAAATCCACTCCCAATACTTTTTCAATTGTTTGCAAAGAGGCCCAAACATGCAGACATGGCAAAATGACGGACTAGCTCACACTGGCGCCCCTCATTGATCTGCAATAAACAAAATAAAACTGAAACTATTTTAACATTAAGATTTGATCACTGACATTTGAAAAGCAAATTATTTGGGCATAATTAGACAACTGATGAACAGATTGAAGTAAACTTGTTAAAGTGTGGAAAACTACAAAAAAATCTAAAACTGTTTTACTGGAATAGTTAACATGAGGAATTAGGCTATTGGATCCAGGACTTAAAAATATCACCTTAGGGAATGCAAATTATAGACCATATTAGCATTATTGATATTTCACAATATCTAACTAGCAAGCAATTCATATTATGGACAAAATAATAGTGTAAATTACTATCTGCTGTTGTTTTACGCATTTTTACCACCATCCCAGCTGGGTAGTCTCAGCAGGCACAACACTCATGGCTGACCAGAAAGACCAGGGATAGAATTTTAGGAAACCAGCCACTTAGATTAGTTGTGTAGAAACAATGAAGAAATCCAAAAAAAACACTGGGAAAGACAACTTGGGGTACATTTACATGAGTGAAATGTTAGTTTACTTTTATTTTACCAGACAAGTTAACTAAAAACAGCATCTCATTTGCAGTAACAGCCTGGGGAGAAGTGGGGGGAGGGAAGGGACTGAATGAGCCAATTGAAAGCTGGGGATGATTATGTTGCCATAAAGGGATGAGGGCCAGATTGTACTTGTCCAGGACCCCGAGGTTAACACACTTTTCCTACATTATATTCCATGGGCTCTTTAGTGACTAGGTCAAGACACACGTTTAAGAAAAACATTTCCACCATAACCCACCATTCACAACACCTATCTGGGTGGGGTGCATAAAAAACAACTTAACTGACTTATGTACCTTTTAGCTTGTCACTGAACACAATTTGCCTTAACGTTCCTGGCTTTTCAAAGAAACTGTGGCTAAATATAGTTGTGTAACTTCACCATTTTCCATGGCCTTCCAAATATTTCCAGGACATTTTATATATTTTTTTATTTTACATTTGTTTTTTAAATATCTGGAAAAACAGTCCATGAATTTGCCGAATTTGCCAGGTTTTCCAGGACGAGTCAGAACCCTGCTTTGGAAAAGCACAATATGTACATTGTCTGTTTACGCCATCTAGTGGTGTAGTAATTTATCACATGGTAATCTCTTGGGTCAACTAAAAGGTAAGCTAAGGAAGAGCATATTCTCATTTTAAAAGCGCTAAACAACAGTTTGTAGAATAAAACAAACCCCTCTACAACAACCCACATCTCAGTGTCAGCCGCTTACCTGCACAGTGGGTGTGTCGTCTGGCTGTGGGGGTTGGTTTGTCTGTGCATTTGCCTGGTTCACTGCAGGTTCCCGCTTGCTCTTCCTGCGCCTCCGAGATCTCCTGACCTGGTCGCTCTGCTTGCTGTCCTCCGCCTCGCTGCTATCCCCCATCACCTTGGGGTTAAAGTTCACATCCAGCATCTCCTGCTGGAGCACGTATGAAGGGAGGACCTGGTGCTGACGGAAGTGCTGGGTTTGGCGGGGGTGAAGACGAGCATCTGCGTTAGGGCCTTTCGTCATTGCTGCGTTTGGGAGTGGCTGGCGCGGCCGAGCGATGGGTATGGAAGAGGACTCCGAGTCAGAGTTTAATGTCTCGGTGTTGGTGTATTGGCCAGAAGAGGGTGATGTGACTGCGGGGGGGGCTGGGGTGTACGACCACTCCGGGTCGTGCTGGGAGTCTGTGTAATACGTCTCGTCTGAGAGTCTACGTCGGAACTGTTGAAGCGCAGCGCCCCAGCCCCCCTCGTCTTCCTCCTTGTCCGATTCCGAGCACATCCCGTCATAGGCCGACACCACTCCGGACTCTTTCTCCAGGATGCTGAACACCAGCGATTTTCGCTTGGTCAGGAGGCTCGGCCGCGAGTGCTGCGTGCTTTGCAGGGCGATCCAGTTACCGTCGGGGCTCTGCAGGACAGAGGAGGCGCCTGTGCGTACAGAGTCACACATCAGACACATGTGAGTACAGAGTCACACATCAGACACATGTGAGTACAGAGTCACACAT
>JACXGM010004189.1:25512-39090 GCA_016801145.1 Umbra pygmaea | reverse complement strand
TTGGCTGGTTTGAGTGTCACACCAGTTCCATAGAGGTCCTAGCATTGGCTGGTTTGGCGGATTTCATTTCAATTGATGCCTAGTGAAGAGCTAGATAAATGAGGTTAGATCCTAATAAATGAATGACCTAATAAATCAATTAGATCAAGGTAAGAAAGAAAACCTGCAGACACTTGGCTCTTCATGGAACCGGTTTAACAGCTGTGACCTAATGATAAGCTGCATTTATTAAAGAGGAAGTTTCAAAATGTATAAATTAATGTTAGATTATTTTTTATCCTGTGTCCAGGAGAAACAGTAATGTTTTGACCATTTGCTTTAAACAAAAATAATACAAATGTCAGCTAAATATATCCATCACTGAAGTAAAAATCCCAGTATAAATATTGCAGCATCAAACCTTATTGAGTTGAGTTGTCATTAGCTAATTGCATTTCCTTTTTTTCACTGATTGTACGCAAGCATTGGCTGATGTTTACATTAGCAATGCAGATACGTCTTAGCCATGATTCAAAAATTGTTTAAAAATTTGTCCAACACAAATTTTGTCCAAATGCTTTAGTAAGAAAACACCTTGTTATTCTCTTAATCTGTGGCTTATGTCCATTACACAAACCAGATGATGTCTCAGAGGTTCATGTACATTACCAGATTATTTGACATAATGTATTGTTATTTACTCTATTAAATTTTCTTGACAGTGACAATGTACAGTAATAATCAACATCGTTTTTAAATGGGCCCTAAAAGAACAATCTGTAGGCCCAAGGTTACATGACTTCATGTCTGAAGGAAAACTACTTTAACACAACTGCTGACCTACAGCTGGTAGAAAAACCCTGATGAATCATGGGAAGTGGTGTTTATGAATAAAAGTCAAACCAATGAAAATGCAATAATGTACAGCACATGTACAGTGTATAAACCCTAACACTACATTAAGGTTTACAGAATAAATCTAGGATGTATTATATGAATAATTGTACTTTACCTGTGTGAGCATGTCCATCTCCCCCAGTAGGTCACTGAACATGGCGTCTATATCGTCCATCTGTTGCAGAGAAAAAACAGGTATTTTAGACACATACGGCCACACACCATAACCCATACAGTATATATCAGTACAAAATAACAACAAAACAACAAACATTACTCTTATTTTGCTCTGGATAATCTCATCTGCTGAATTACTTAAATGTAAATGATTAAATATGGAAGCTTGTCAGACAAGAGCCATAGTGAGACAAAGGAACAAGATGCACTAGGTATAAGCAAAGTGATGCTTTTCGAGGAGACCTGTTGATGTTAGCTGCTGAGTTAGTTCATATGGAAAATGGAGGTCATTTCATGGCAACGTTAAGTCAAAAAGTACTGACACTTAGAGACCTTCTAGGAATTCGATTGAACAGCAAACTAGCATAAGGAAGCCATATGCTGGACCATATTGAAGTACCATAGAATACAGTGCTGCAAATACTGCAACTAAATATTTTATTGGTTACTGTATGTTCCTGATTCGAACTTCTGGTTTACATACAGCCGTCTGTTTGCTGTTGTCCGGCCAACATAACTAATGCCTGCATAGTTAAAGTCATTTCTATTTATGCACGCTATTAAACAGACCATCCATTAAGATCTAATGAAAAATGGGCAAAGGATGTGTGTGGTATTGTTTCCATATGAACGTAAAAAATGCTTGATGTAAACAATGAGTGTTGTGGGTTCCTAATGCTGGTGTACTTTGTACTGGGGCTGAAACACATTTGGCATTGTGATATTTTAGAGGCTTGGAGACATGTTCTAGTAAAATACATCGAACAACATCTTTCTTGTGGAAAAGCCGTTCAAAATGTATTTTTTATTGTTTTTGATCAGTAGGCACCTCTCACAACACTTAACTGGTTGTGTTGAAACTATTTTGTAATTCCTGGCAAAATGTTTGCTTTGTAAAACTAAAGAATAAGGTACTTCAATGTTCCCCTTTGACAAAAGGCCAATCTGTCTTTGCAGCCATCCATCAAACTGATAAATAAGGTAGTTTCAAACAGACACAGGTCTAGAGGAAATTGCACATTGTCCTCTTTAGTGATTAGGCTTCTATCAGCTGTCACTGTGGTTTGTGCGCAAGTTTTATATTAACATACTGTATTATGGTGACACTGAAAAACAGACAAAAAGCCAACGCCTTATCAAAAATGATTTAGTGCACTGCATCTCCATACTGAATGTAGGTTACAGATGTTGAGTGTTGTTTGTGGTTGAATGCTTCCTCCTTAGTTTAATTAAAAGCATAAGCAATTACTGGATACTGCTGAAGAAAGACAGATGGGCTCATTTTGAAAGGGGCAGTGTAATTTATTCAAGAGTACAGAACGGGTTTTAAACCTTTAAATAAAGATGGCTTTTAAAATGACTAGGGATTGCGTACTTATTTCTTATTTTGTTAGACTGGTGCCCCGTATACGGGAAACTCTAAGCCCTGTTGTGAAACGGGACCTCTCAGCTTTGTATATTACTTTACAAATTCTCTTAGCGAAGGATCATCTTTAATCATAGTGGCACATCATGCAATACCAAAAATGAATAAAATGTTCTAGAACCCTATAAACAAACCTCAAAGATTAAATTTTGACCAGTAATCCTTAGAGGCAACAACATAAAAGGATTTCAAAGTACAACTATTTTCGACGTCCTATTAAAGGATGTCTTGACGATGCAAACTCAGCAATGTCACACATTGATTCAAAGATTCACAGACCAAAAAAAAGCAAGAGCGCTTACCTTTGCAGTTTTCTTGATTAAGCTTTAGTCATTAATTATTTGAATTAATATTGTCTCTTTTTCTTTTGCTCACTTTGACACGTGCGGGTTAAGCTAGAACTGGTGTGAATACTGTAAATGAGTGATAGCAAATCTATTTCCTGTTCTATGCGGAAGTTGACATTCTTGCTGCCGTGTGACTCCGGAAAGGGCCTTGCTTTGCTTTCTGTGAGGGTGCTTCCTCATCTTGTCTACTCAAACCACTGGTCTCAAATCATCTCAAATAAGGTTTAACCATAGTCGTGGATTCAAATGGACCTGTCCATATTTCAAGGTTGACTCCATGTTCAGCCTTACAAATTGATGGCTTAATATGGTAACTCTGGGTTGTGTTTGTATGCATTGTAAATATGTAAATATATTAACATCTGTTTTATATGCATGTCTACAGTCATATGCTAAAGTTTAGGCACCCGTGACAATTTCCATGATTTTCATTTATGTATAATTTGGTGTTTGGATTGATTCAGCAATTCCATTTTGATCTATCAAATAACTGAAGGACACAGTAATATTTCCGTAGTGAAATGAGGTTCATTGGATTAACAGAAAATGTGCAATATGCATCGAAATGAAAATAGACAGGTGCATAAATTTGAGCACCCTCGTCATTTTGTTAATTTGAATACCTGTAACTACCTGTCACAGATTAATTGGAACACAAAAGTGGTTTGGTGAGCTCATTAAGCCTTGAACTTCATAGACAGGTGCATCCAATCATGAGAAAAGGAATTTAAGGTTGTCAATTGCAATCACTGATCTGAAGAGTGACAACATGGGGGTTTCAAAACAACTCTCGAATGACCTGAAAAAAAGATTGTTTAACATTATGGTTTAGGGAAAGGCTACAAAAAGCTATCGCAAAAACTTAAGCTGTGAGTGTTCACTTTGAGGAACATAGTGAGGAAATGGAAGACCACAGGCACAGTTCTTCTTAAGGCCATAAGTGGCAGGCCATGTACAATATCGGAGAGGCAAAGGCAAAGGATTGTGAGAACGGTCAAAAACAGCCCACAGACCACGTCCAAAGACCTACAACATCAACTTGCTGCAGATGGTGTCACTGTGCAACGTTCATCAATTTAGCGCACTTTGCACAAAGAGAAGCTGTACAGAAGAGTGATGTGGAAGAAGCCTTTTCTACACAAACGCCAAAGAGTCACTTTAGGTATACAAACGCACATTTGAACAAGCCAGCTTCATTTTGGAAGAAGGTGCTGTGGACTGATGAAACAGTTTATTTGGTCATAACAAGGGGCGTTATGCATGGCAGCAAAATAACAGTGTTCCAAGACAAACACTTGCTACCCACAGTAACATTTGGTGGAGGTTTCATCATACTGTGGGGGTGTGTGGCCAGTGCCGGTACTGGGAATCCTGTTAAAGTTGAGGGTTGCATGGATTCCACTCAATATCAGCAGATACTTGAGAATAATGTAGATGAATCAGTCACAAAGTTGATGTTCTGCCGGGGCTGGATATTTTTTTACAAGACAACGACCCAAAACACTTCTCAAAATCTACTCTGGCATTTATGCAGAGGAACAAGTAGAATGTTCTGGAATGGCAATCCCAGTCCCCAGACATGAATATCATTGTACCAATCTGTGGGGTGATTTGAAGCGGGCTGTCCATGCTTTATAAATGGCTGTGTTCTTGGGCAAAATTGTGAATGAGCCCACTCTCTTGGCTGAGAAGCAACCCCACACATGAATTGTCTTAGGATGCTTTACTGTTGGCATGACACAGGGCTGATGGTAGCGCCCACCTCGTCTTCTCCAGACAAGGTCTTTGCCTCACTGTGCATGCAGATGCACTCACACCTGCCTGCTGCCAATCCTGAGCAAGCTCTGCAATGGTGTTGCCCCGAACCCACAGATAAATAATCTTTAGGAGACGTCCTGGCGCTTGCTGGATATTCTTTGGTACCCTGACGCCTTCTTCACAACAATTGAATCTCTCCTTGAAGTTCTTGATGATCTGATAAATGGTTGATTTAGGTGCAATCTTATTAGCAGCAATATCCTTGCCTGTGAAGCCTTTTGTGTGCAAAGCAATGATGACAGCATGTGTATCCTTGCAGGTAACCATGGTTGACAGAGGAAGAACAATAATTTCAAGCACCACACTCCTTTTAAAGCTTCCAGTCTGTTATTCTAATTCAATCAACATGACAGAGTGATCTCCAGCCTTGTCCTCGTCAACACTCTCACATGTGTTAACGAGACAAACACTGATATGATGGCAGCTGGTCCTTTTGTGGCAGGGCTGAAATGCAGTGGAAATGTTTTTTGGGGATTAAGTTAATTTTCATTGCAAATCATCTGATCACTCTTCATGACATTCTGGAGTATATGCAAATTGCCATCATCAACACTGAGGCAGCAGAACTTGTGAAAATGTGTATGTGACATTCCCAAAACTTTTGACCATGACTGTACATTACAAATTCGATTCAAAATATTAGTTTTGCAATGAAGTTAATCTTTGAATCCAGTCGATTGGAGAATAAAATTAGACAAATAAAGATCAGGAAGTCAACCAAACATTTTGAAAATGTTGCGGTGACGTCACTGACCACTTTTCAGGACACGTACAGTGGCAGAGTTGGGAAATACAGAACACATTGAGGTGTGTTGCGTCGGAAACATGACCAGCACAATGATTTTGAGATGTTTAGGGGTCTAAAGGGTTTCTTTAAGACTATACAGTTCCCTTCAAACTCTACTGTCTTCAGAATCGACAATCCTTTTCAGAATCATCAGTCCTCAGACTTTACTGTCCTTTCAAGACTACTGTCCTCTACTGTCCTCTTCATATTATACTGTGCTCTTCAGACTCTACAATGCTCTTTCAACTCTACATTTTTCCTCGGAATCTACTGTCATTTTATGACTCTACTGTCCTCTTCAAACTCTACTGTCTTTAGAATCGACAATCCTTTTCAGAATCATCAGTCCTCCTTATACTCCACTGTCATTACAAGACTACTGTCATCTACTGTCTTCTTCAGACTTTACAATTATCTTCAAACTCTACTGTCCTCTTTAGACTCTACTGTAATCTTTAGTCTCTACTGTCCTCTACAATCCTCTTTAGACTCTACTGTCCTCTACAATCCTCTTTAGACTCTACTGTCCTCTACAATCCTCTTTAGACTCTACTGTAATCTTTAGTCTCTACTGTCCTCTACAATCCTCTTTAGACTCTACTGTCCTCTACAATCCTCTTTAGACTCTACTGTCCTCTACAATCCTCTTTAGACTCTACTGTCCTCTACAATCCTCTTTAGACTCTACTGTAATCTTTAGTCTCTACTGTCCTCTACAATCCTCTTTAGACTCTACTGTCCTCTTCAGATATTCCTCATCAGACTCTACTGTCTTCTTCAGACTCTACAATCCTCGTCAAACTACAATGTTCTTTATAATCAACTGTCTTCAGACTACAGTCGTCTTCAAACTCTACTGTCCTTTTCAGAATCTACTGTCCTCTATAGACTCTACTGACTTCTTTAGACGTTACTGCCCACTTACTTCTCTGTCTTCTTCAGACTCTACAATCTTCTTCAGACTACTGGCCTCTTAAGACTCTACTGGCCTCTTAAGACTCTACTGGCCTCTTAAGACTCTACTGGCCTCTTAAGACTCTACTGGCCTCTTAAGACTCTACTAGCCTCTTAAGACTCTACTAGCCTCTTAAGACTCTACTGGCCTCTTAAGACTCTACTGGCCTCTTAAGACTCTACTGCCCACATACTTCTCTACTGTTCCTTCTCTACTGTTCCTTCTCTACTGTTCCTTCTCTACTGTTCCTTCTCTACTGTTCCTTCTCTACTGTTCCTTCTCTACTGTTCCTTCTCTACTGTTCCCCCTCTACTGTTCCTTCTCTACTGTTCCTTCTCTACTGTTCCTTCTCTACTGTTCCTTCTCTACTGTTCCTCCTCTACTGTTCCTTCTCTACTGTTCCTTCTCGACTCTACCCTCCAGACTCTACCCTACAGACCCTATCCTACAGACCCTACCCTCCAGACTCTACCCTACAGACCCTACCCTCCAGACTCTACCCTACAGACCCTACCCTCCAGACCCTACCCTCCAGACCCTACCCTCCAGACCCTACCCTCCAGACCCTACCCTCCAGACCCTACCCTCCAGACCCTACCCTCCTCTTTAGACTACTTTGTCCTCACTAGACTCGACAGTCATCTGCGCTATGTAAGTGCTTGTAAGGGTTCAATTTTTTAGGCACAAGATATTTGTCATGAAAAAGGAAGAAAGCCACGGAAGCGTTCAACCATGATTGAATTTCAAATGGAGGCTCAGTAGCATTAACGGAAGACACATGGGAGAAAAGACATGGGGGAAATGCACCAGGGCAGGTTATATATAGTACATTGAAGACAGCCAGCCTTAAAGTTTAAATTTGATGTTTCTATAGATTTGTGTTCAATTCCTACACACTTGTGTCCCTGTGCAAAATCTACAGCAAGAAATACTCCTGGCTTGACATTTTAATTGAGCCATGTGGTGCCAAATCTTACTGTACCTGACAGTCAAAGCTATGGGTTCTGGTTTTGTTTTAGAATAGGGTGTAATAAAACAGAAACCACTTGATTGTTAAGTTATCCAGGAGTTATGTGAATGAGTTAATGTATTGTAATGTTAGAAGTAGTTGAATTGTTTTTAAAGTTTGAATCTCAATGTTACAGTATAAAAATCATCCAAAAACCCCAATTTTTGTTTTTCCCCTGGGGTGACAATTTAGAAAGGCTCAGTGGGTCAATATTTAAAATGGACTCCCCTTAACAAGTCATAACACAAATTGATATATTTATAATAAGTCTCTCTCAACTCGTTATGAATAAAAGTATATATTTACTGATATATCTGCTTACTTTTTCATAAAATAGTTAGTTGCTGAGGAATCACCAGTGACGAAAATTGAGTTTCAGACATGAATACATTTGAACTCTATACTTGACATGGTACAGTGAGGTGTATACATTGAACTCTATACTTGACATGGTACAGTGAGGTGTATACATTGAACTCTATACTTGACATGGTACAGTGAGGTGTATACATTTGAACTCTATACTTGACATGGTACAGTGAGGTGTATACATTGAACTCTATACTTGACATGGTACAGTGAGGTGTATACGTTGAACTCTATACTTGACATGGTACAGTGAGGTGTGTACATTTTCTTCAAACGTTTAAGAAAACATTATGACTTAAACTGATAAGGTCATTGTGGTTACAGGTTAAACCATGCACAATTAAAAGCCTACAAGAAAGCAGTTGTAGTCCTTTGCTTCAAATGAACAAATTCTGTAGCTTACAGAATTCACAAAGTCCAACTGAGATTTGGCAAAGAATGCCTTGCTTACAGGCAATTAATCTTTTTAACTTAGCCAGTGTTGGGATCCCACTTTTTGCACTTTTTTACACTCCACTTGCAAAAAGAAAAACTTATTTCTATTTTTAACACATCCCAGGAATTTTCATCTGACCCCAGGGGCAAATGCATGATAAATGAACTCCAGGATTTCCTTGAAGTCAGAAAAAAAAATATATGGATCAAGTATTTGAAATATCTACTACAGTGCCAGCGTCAATATAAATGACTCACTCTGCACTGTGGAATGTCCGGGAAAACTATGGGTTAATTTAAGACCGAAAGGAAACCTGTTGCCAATTAAGTGCACGGAATGCCACATGTAGCTGAGACGTACCTCAAGAATGAGGGATCCGAAACCAACAGGCCACACTCTGAGAGGAGGAGAAGGGCTCTCAGTTCATCCATTCAAAAGGTTTCAGTCACTCCAAAAGGCTACATCAGTAGAAATGTTGTGGATAATCCGGAAGGAAATGCTCAAGCAAGACATGCAATATTAAAGGATTTAAATACGCAGGATCAGCCAACGTATTCCTTTGGAATCTGGGATGCGTAAAAGTACCTGATTGGATGCTATAAGAGGGAAAACTTCACACTGTTTTCCAGTGAGTAACATTTAAACATGATGAATATGATTCCGGTGTTTTTTATTTGCTTGATATTGTTGTTTAAGACAGCGGAGAGTGTTGCAGAGATATGCAGCGGGGCACACTGTTTCAATCCATCCTGCACCGGGTCACAGTGCCAACGACGCACAGACTTCAACTCGCCGGCGCAGGGCGGCCAGCCGTTTGTTAAGCACCTTCACCAGGATGCCCGGAACGTTCCTCAGCCCAAGAGTCCACAGGTTCCGTACACTATCATCCAGCCCCAGCGTGGCGGCACGTCCCCGAGCAACACGCAGAAAGCCAACCCAAGGACCATCACTGCAGAGGTGTACCACCCAGGGTGCACTGGGGGGAACTGCCAAGCTTCCCAGACGCGGTCGTCGAGAACGGACGGTGTCCCCTGGGAGTGCAAAGGGATTGAATGTAAACTACCACAGAGGATGCGACCGAAGCCAAAGCTCCAGCCCTGCAGTGGTGACGGCTGCCTCACGGCGGAAAGGGGAGAAGCAGGACAGATGCAGCCGCCGCTGGTTCATGACAGAGCAGCGCAGTTTCTTGGGGACCTTCCAGACTTTGGATCGGAACGTGGCACATCGCATCTGGGGATTCAGTTAACATGTGATATCAAATCAGGTTAATACCTTTTTGTTATACACGTTTTTTAATAATAATTAGTAAATAATTGTAAACTTTTTTGCCGAAAAAAAATCCTAGTAGTTAGTTAAGCGGAATTGCACTAAATTCTGTCTCCCTGGTTGAATAATAAATAAATAAAAAAGTACCACCAATTTCAGGCTAGATTCAGACTTATACATTTTAAAGTTATATTTCACTATGAAATTGGGCAATTTGAGTGGATGTTTATGAGTTTGTGTTCAGCTGTGGCCGGGTGTCGTAATGTTACCCTGTCCCCGCGAGTCCACCCACAGGCAACAACGAGGTCCCCTCAGAGGATGCCCTGGTGCTACAGCTTCGGCTGGACAAAGGCCATGAAAAGCTGGTCGAGGCACTGAAGAGTCAGCAGGACGAGATCAGAGAGCTCCAGCACAGGCTGAGTGAACAACAGGGAACGTTGGTCAGTCAGCAGAGAGAGATCCTGGAGCAGCAAAGCAGGATGTACCAACAGATGGATCAGGTCTGTAGACACGTCTCAAACATTGTGGTTTTTCTACACTGGAGGGGGAATTTAATCAACACAGCCATGGAGATCTTGGGTCTTACAACTCCAGTGCTAGTTCACCTATAAAATATATAAATATATTAATTCATCAATAAATATTTAATAACCAAATATCAATAACATATTGTTTCTAATAAACCAGTTGTAAGTTTAATATTTTTTTGCTGGCTTCTTAGACATGCTCTTGTTATTTGGTAATAAAAATGAACAAATCGTTGCTCTTAAAGGAATATTTCACCCCATGATTCAATCGTTTGTTTTTGTAGTGTTCAGTAGACAAGTGAAACCATTAAAAACAAAAAATGCATTCAAGATTATGTCCTGAACCTTCTTGGAATTACAAATGTTCTATTATTTAACTATCCTCTGTAGCTAATTAATTTGGATTACGGTACACACACATCTTTAGCTTGACAGTGCTCTCGTATTATCAGAAATAGGGTAATAAATACCAGCATCAATGAACAGGGTGAAAGTTCAAACCAGAGCATCGGTGTGTCATTTGACAAAAATTTGCACCATTTTACCAAACTAAAGTTTGCAGTATCCAAGATGTAATCATACAGCACATTATCATATTTATATAATGTAGGCATGCTGAATTGATTAGGAAATGCATGTGAAAATGTAGGTAAAATATTCCTTTAAATGCATCATTAATAACAGTTGCAATCCCGAACCTCTGTATTAACCATTGTGTTGGTCTGATCTCAGGTCAAAGCACAGTATGGCCAACTGCTGGAGAATGTCAAGCAGGTGTCCTTCCAGGGCATGCGTGATGATTTAGAGAGCTACATGCTGACCCTCAGGGCCCAGGGCCGGCCACAGCACACACAGGCCTACGCTGTGCACAAAGTGGACATGGAGGCCAGCGTGATGGAAGTAGAGCGCCCCATGTTGTCTTGCGTCTCCTGCAAAGAGGAGGAGTACTGTGGCTTTAGCACGGGCCTGCCCCAGTGTGAGAGGTGCACTGTCTGTCCAGCGGGCTTCTTCCTAGTGTCCCAGTGCTCCATCCATGCTGACAGAATATGCCAGGTAAGGAGAGGTATTAAATATTCACAATACAGAACAAATCAAATTAAACTGTAGACAGGGGCGTTAGAGGAATAACAATAGTGTTCCGAGGATGGAACCTTGCGGAGCTCCGTGTTCATTTTTAATTACATTTTATGTACCGCAGGACAGAGATGAGTGCCTTGAAATATCAAACTTGTGTGGACAACAGGAGAAATGTCTAAACACTCCAGGTACATTTGGTTCTATTTATTTTGTAAAAGTAAAGTTTAACTGTATGCAAAAAAAATTTGAAAAATGTTACGTAGGAAAATTCCCAATTCACTCACTTTTTTTGTGTGTATTTGTGTGTGAGAGAGTAAACTGTCATCCGCTGTTCCTATGTGAACCAGGCGGATTCCGTTGCCAGGGCTTGTCTGAACGAGACGCCAGCACAGGATTCTGTGGACACGCTTACTTCTACAACTCTGAGATGGAAGAGTGTCAGGCCTGCCAGGAGTGTGAGGCAGATCAGGTGTCTAAACTCTGCACCTTCACCAGTGACACCGTCTGCTCCACTCACTCCTCCACTGACAGCAGGCTATCCCTGGCCTGGGCCGGGGATGTGACTCTGCCCACTTCAAAGAGCCACACTCCTGACAACGCCTTCCCCAACCTGCATCTCCAAATCCAGGGGGGGGACGATGGCAAGCTGATCTCCACTGAAGATGGCTACCTGGTGCTGCAACAGCACGGTCTGGTGTGGACCGACGAGAACATGGCCCTGAAACACGGCTGCCGCAGTTTTGTCCAGGTATGTCTGCGGCTGAACGCCAGTGACGGGGCCGAGGGGCAGGACCTTAGTGGAGTCAGGGTGGAGCAGCGTGAGGTCAAATCTCTCCAGAGTGTGATGGTCAGCGGGGTGGCAGAGGTTGCCCCAGGAAGTCTCCTCTCTCTGCTCCTCAGGAGTCCCAGTCACCACTGCAACCACACCAGCAGTGACCTGCACCTCCACGACCCCGCTGCACCACCGCTCAGCCTCCTCTGGCTGTCCCACGACACCGGGGCTGTCGCCATGATGGCACAGGCCGTGTCGTCCGCCCACTACCACACAAACTACCGACCTGCCTTCAAGACCACGTCCACCTCTGACCCGTACGTTTTGGGCCTGACTCACGACGGCCGCGGGGTGCGCTTCACCGAAAGCGGCACAGTACGCTTTGTGTTCCAACAGGCGCTCTACTCCATGGGACAGGCGTGCGTGACGGAAGGCTTTCACCTGCTGGCATACATCAACCGCAATGGGAGCAGCGTGGAGCTGGCGCGGTCCTTCAAAACGGGTGTCCACTACCGCGACACATCCATCTCCCTATCAGCTGCCTTTGGGGTTGGCCCCGGTGATACTCTGGGCTTTGAGATCCTCTCCCCGGGGCAGTGCAATATCCGTTATTTCGGCGACGACTCCGGCATCAGCGCTCTCAGCTTGGTGTGGGTACCTGCCGCCATCTCCTCAGCCATCTCCGTCTCGGTGGCGCGCACCGGCCTGCCCTCAGGAGCGGTGCGCAACAAGCCCCTGTACTTCCGCCAGGTCACCGCCAACATACCACAAGTGCAGGTAGGGCCTCCGGGGAAGGTCCGTGCCGATCAAGGACGTGAGTTTGTCTTTTTGGAAAGCGGAACGGTCAACTTGGCCCTGGACCTTAAGCTCATCCACTCCTGCAGTCTGTTGAAAGTCACTCTGCTCCAACGGAAAGGCGACGGGACCGGAGACGAGGGAAAACCGGTGCTGCTGGCCCAGCAGGTCGGAGGGCAGATGCCAGAGGGCAGCGAGTGGACCAGTGTGGGTCTTAGGGCTTCCTTCCAGGTCCACAATGGCACTGCGGTTTATGTCACACTGGACTGTGTGCGAGGACGTATTAACCAGATCAGCCACCAGGCCGGGAGTGGAGTATCAATACTATGGGTGGCAGCGTATCATTAGATACTCAGACAATACTGTGGGTGGTAGCGTATGTTTAGATTAGATACACTCAAATAATACTGTGGGTGGCAGCGTAATATTAGTATAGATAAAACAAAAGTAACAATACCTTGCTAACCTAATGCAGAGCATATCTAGTATTTATACATCTGAGTAGCCTTTGATCAAACATTCTGGTCAACTTCAGCATGTTTTTGATTATTGTCTTATATTTTGTATAAAAGGACAAAATAAAAATAAAAAAGTTTGACATAAAGATAGACTTTACAACTAATACAATCCTTATAATAGACCAAATCAAATATTGAGTAGCAGAGAAAATAGTTAACACGTTGCTGCTGTCGGTTAAAATGTCTTCTGAAGTTTCAAAATCACATGGTAAAAAATATGGACATTTGTTTAAAGGTACAATATGTAATATCAATCAAAACAATAACAAAATACATACTTTGCATTGAAAGAAAACATCACTATACATATATTATATATATTTCTTAGTTGTGTACTTACATTATCCTAAATGTTTCCACCAACTTTCAAATCCAGAGAAATTTGTAATTTAATTTGAAGACACGGGACGTTTCTTTTTGTCG
>JACXGM010004189.1:0-25412 GCA_016801145.1 Umbra pygmaea | reverse complement strand
CTCAGTGAACATTTTTTCTGCCGGAGACGCTAGATTGGAAGGTTGTCATTGACGACGATAACAAAACCCATGATCCCACGCAACCTCCCGACGTCATCCAAGTACATCTTTTGCTATTGTTTTGATTGAGAGCCCCCTGGTGGCCAAAAATTACATATTGCACGTTTAATTCCTGATAGGTTTCTGGTTTGGAGATACAAGGTTTTTGCCTGAAGGTGACGATGTATGGTCTATAACTCAAATGTTATTCACTATATTGATGCTAGAAGCAGAATTGTTATTCAATCATTGTTGGTATTAACCTTCTTTGAAATTTGGTTTGTTCATATTTTGTCTGTCTTGTATTTATATAACTAAGTTACTGTATTGATTCCAGAGTTTTATATAAGATAGTTGTTTTAACATGTGGAATCTCTGCTTTCACCCAGGACGATATTGCCTGGCCGGTTTTACTCTGAAGTGTGTTAAGATCATATGTTATGTGTTTGCTGCCTTATTTAATTACAATTATTAGGAAACTCTCGGCTATACACAAAGCAGTGTTACTTTCAAAGAAGCATGTCGCTTACATATATATATATTTTACATATACAGTAGTATAGCCAAGAAAGATAAAAGCACATTTACAGGCAGTCATCTTATGTTTTGGTAAAATTCACAGACAGTTTTACTGATCCCATTGACATTTGAAAGTTGAGTCCCAAGTCGGGTGTCTCAAGTATGCTTTGCAAACGTTGGAGAAGTTATGATTCTTGTAAATTAATGTTTGTGACAATGAAGAATTACATTTGAAAGCTAAATTTTTTTTCCTGGGGGGAAAATACACCTGAACCCTCTTAGTGAAATGCACCCCAAACAACCCAACCATCAGGATTGTTCCTACGCCCCCTACTGGCAGATGTGCAAGGCTGCTGTTCTAGAAGCTCTGTGCATTAGTGTTTAACATGTCAGTTTGCAACTTTTGGCGGTAGTATGTTCCTGCACAACCGGAGGCTGCAGTTTTAGGACCCCAGTTCTGGGACCGCAGTTTCAGGACCCTAGTTTTTTGTGTTGACCCTTGAAACTTACACATTAATTACCGTCCCGTCTATAGACCTTTAATAATTTAGAGGTTTTTGTTAATTTAAATAAATGTTATAGACAGCGTAACGATAAGACAGTGAAATGATGTCCACTACGTATTAAAATATCCAGATATTCAGTTGGGCTTCACTCTTCACTCAGTAGCATGTCAATAAATACTGAAGGTGTTGTTAATATATTTTAAATGGGCTTAACAGCAAGGTTTCAGAGTGGTTAAGGTTAGGGTAGGGGTTTTGTAAAGGCTTATGGATGTAATCATAGAAAGTAAAAATCGCCTGTCTGTATCACGCTGCAATCTAGACACAAAAAAATAGGGTCCTGAAACCGCGGTCCTCAAACTGGGGCCCTAAAACTGCAGCCTCCGGTTGTGCAGGAAAACCCTTCTCACTTTTGGGGCTACATGTATGGCTATTGGCTAACTGTAACCACTATTTAGAAAATAGCATTAAAAATGATGCTACCAGCTAAAGTGCCAGTCTTCAATGCAAACCACATGCTTTTAAAAAAACTACAAAAATGAATTTAATACACAACACTGTAGGCAAAAGTACATTATTTTGGTTGAAAGTTTGTTATTTATTATATCTTATTAACTAAGTGGTTTGAGCCTTAAATACGAATGGAATGCCCAAGTATTAGCCTGTATATAATTGGATATGATAACAAATAAATGTTACTTTTAAATTTGGTTTACTGTAATGTTTACTGTAATGGTTACACTCAAGCATATAGTTGTCATATTTTATACACACATTATGTTTTAGAATCTTGGTTTGTGAACATTTGTCATTTGCCAAGAAAATTCACCCAACAGACATAATATTTGAATTTTTTTCATAATTGCTTATTTTTTCTCAGTAAGGGAAAATGTTTTGTTATACAATAAAAAACTAATAAAAGTGCAAACACCACAAAAGCAAAAGAAACCTCACCAAACCCTAAACCAACACATTTTTTTTGCACTGCTTGCATGACGAACCAGCATACACAACCACAGATTTGAGGTGTCATTTATAATTGAGTTATGGATCCAAACTGTTTTGGTTTCCATATGCCAGTTTTTTTTCTAAAGTGGGTAATTTCTTCCAGAGAATATGAATTATTTCTAAATTTGCTGAGCCAAAACATAATTGAGTGACCGTCTTTTCCAAAACATCAAAACAATTATTTTGGACATACATGAGACTTTACATGATAAAATGTTGTAGTAGATATTCAGTAATTTTTTCTTAAAAGACTGGTGTCAGAAAATGATGCACACTCTCCGTAATACTTTTTCTGGTTTGCATCAAACAAAATCTTACTATGGAATACATCAACTATGTAGACAATCTGGCCTGTAGTATTATCAAAAACCTCTTTCACTCTCCTAAGTTGGATTTGATTTTTGTGAACTTATGTCCCAACCAGGATGAAGTACAGAAGCCTTGCTCATGTGCAAATATGTCAAACAGTTTTCCTTGACGGTCTAGCGTTTCTGTTACTGGTTCAAAACTCTATAATCAGGAAGCTATCGGCCACTCCTGAAGGCATGCATTGTAATGACTAGCCTTTAAGATGGAACTGCATGTCCTCATGGCTTGAATTAGAACCAAGTGTTGCTGGCAAAAAGGCCCATCTGTTTTGCATTGCGGATCAAAAGACACAGCAGTTCTTTTACAATGAACTTAAACAGTTAAAATGGTAATAAAAAGTGGTTAGTCTTCCAGCAATAACCATGTATTTACAGAGAACGTTTCCACTGCCTTGGCTACAGATCAAAAGACACAATTTTAATTATAATACATTATAATAAATTACAGTTAGCAAAGTACATATTGTGTGAAAACAGAAGTTGTTTGTACATAGGCTACCACAATCGCATACACTTCCTGATTCAATGAATAATCCCTGATAAGTAGCAATAGGAAATATACATGTATACACTACTGGTCAAAAGCTTTAAATCACCTTAATTCTTCATAGAAATAAACACATTTTAATGTCTGAATTGATTCTGCATAGAATTAAATCATAGAACAAATAAACAATTTGAGCAATAAAATATATTCAATCTACATATTTGCATCGTCAAAGTAGCAATCCTTTGCAGATATTACAGCCAAGCACACTTGGGGCATTTTTTCTACAATGGAAATCAAATTATTCTTCGGAAAGTTCTTCCCAAAATCCCTAACCAGCTCGATGGGGTTTAAGTGTAGAGATTGAGCTGGCCATTCCATAATTTGTTCTTTTTATCTAAGCTAGTTCTGACAGGCTGGAGGTAGGTTTAAGTTATTTTTCTTGCTGTAGGATGAAACCCTGACAAATGGCTTTGGTAGGCATTTTGCCACTCACTCTGTGCAAGCTGTTGAATCTGAGTTTAGCAAAAGAGCCCCAGACCATCACACTTCTTCCACCATGTTTGACAGTCGGCGTCACGCACTGAGGAACCACCAGGTTGTACAATAAACCTGCGTCTTCAAGATTTCTAATTTGTATTCATCGGTCCATAAAACATTCTTCCAGCCTCCACACCCCATGCTTCATGGCTCAGGTAGACCTCTTTTTCTTATCTTAATGACGTTCTCACTTCTTATTGACTTGTCAAGGCTGCAGGGTAAAAAAAAATATTCCAAGTGTTTGGGTATTTTACTAACTGTGCAATTATTTTATTTTTGTATTAATTTGAATGGATTTTCACATTGACATATAATAGTTGGTGTAAATTCATTTGAATGTTGTGGATACAGTTCTTAGTGTATTCAATTTGCTATAATGAAACTTATAAATGGCTATTTCATCTCTGCATGCCATTCAATGTCTATTGTAGTTAAGACCCCACTCCGCAAGGTGAAGGGTAAATCATTACATTTGTGCAGAAATCAAAACCATGCCACTATAACTGATGAGTTGTAGCCGTGATAGAAATAAAAGGCCAAGGCTCCCCTTAACCCAGACATCTTCCCTGTCAGATTAGCACTTAGGCTAAACAAATGCTAATGTAGTACAGACCAAGAGCAGTCAATATTACTGAGATGTAGTGACAAACTTTTAACATTTGGAAAGTAGTATTAAAATTGAATGCTGTTACATATGTACTATTTTCTAAAATCAGGGTGTGTTGATAAGGATTGAAAGTGAAAAGTTGTGTTAATGGCATGTGTTCAACAAGGAACACATCATTGAAAAGGAACTCTCGGTTGAAGAGATTTAGGCTTAAGTTCAGGCTAATGTGGAACATATTTTTCCATGACTGTGTTTCCTAGACTTTATGCTAACATTATTTAACATTCTTGAACAGTACATTTCTTGGCCATTTTATGTAGATGAGATGAAGACTTCTATTACCAAACAAGATAAGGCACTCAGGGAGCTGACACACACTTGTCCTTAACAGCAGACGGTGAATGTGCTGGAGGTTCACTGACCTATAAAACACATGTGTGTTACAGACACACCTCTAAAATAAAGCCAGTGAGGCAGCTGGAGGTAGAGACCATGCGCAAAAAGGGGAGAACCGCAGTCTCCACATGTTTCACAGACAGAAGACTAATAGGATAGGTCGGCTCTGGTGACACACAACCACACATCACATCAAATTAACTGTAACTTGTATTTCACTCCATTAGATCAGATATTAGCTGTGATCGCTAATGGCTAAGTCAATTCATTAGATCAGATATTAGCTGTGATCGCTAATGGCTAAGTCAATTCATTAGATCAGATATTAGCTGTGATCGCTAACGGCTAAGTCAATTCATTAGATCAGATATTAGCTGTGATCGCTAACGGCTAAGTCAATTCATTAGATCAGATGTTAGCTATGGTTGCAGATGGTTAATTCACAACAATAGATCACATATTACTGTAGCTAACTGCAAGTCAATCCTTCAAATCACAAACTGTTACTGCTAACATTAAGTCACTCCATTAGATCACATATTACTGCTCAGTGCAAGTCAATTAGATCAAATATAGCTGTAACTGCTAACAGTACGTCATTCCATCTTATCATACAATATCACATAAACTGTAATAGCAAGTTAATTTGGATCAAATTTGGATCCAGTTAAATTGGATCAAAATATTATTGTTAATTGTAAGTCACTCCCTTAGATCACTTGAAGCTGTTACTGCAAACTGTAAGTCACTCTATCAGATCAAATGTTCTGTCACTGTAAGTTACTCCATCAGCTCGCACATCCCACTGAGCAAGGACATTGAAAATACCTCTTTCTGGTTGAAAATATGCAGAAAATATCTATATTTTTTATTATGTTTCTTGCAATATGACTGTAACTGTCACTATCTGATGACATTAACTGTTAACTGAAAGTAGGGGCAGCTGATATCAATGGGCTAACAAGGCTAACAGGGCTAAGCCCTCTCTCTTTAACAATAAAGGTGAGAAAATTGTTAAAACATTAAAACAGATCGTAAAATTTGTTGGTGAAACCTAGACCAGCAAAAGCACCAAATAGCCTGATGAAAAAACAACACATCTAAATGAGTTAATTTTTTACAGACCAAACGCTGTAGAATCAGCCTCCATTCATCTTTGTGTTAAGTGAATGACGTGTTTTGCTGCTTATTTGGGCTAAATTCAATCACCCTACAGGCCGCAGGCTTAACCAATCACAATGGATGTACAGACAGAACAGGCAGGTGCTAGTGGCTGTTGTGTGAGAGTGGAGAGTGATCGAGAGTGGAATTGGTGGACGT
This sequence comes from Umbra pygmaea, assembly GCA_016801145.1. Lineage (NCBI taxonomy): Eukaryota > Metazoa > Chordata > Actinopteri > Esociformes > Umbridae > Umbra > Umbra pygmaea. The sequence goes on along the minus strand of JACXGM010004189.1, from coordinate 19,625 downwards.
TTGCTTTGAAAAAGAGGTGAATTACCGTATTTGCTTTCTCATCCATGTTCTTCAATGTCTTTGGAGAAAAAATTGGTTATAAAGAGACTTGGATCACTCTGTCCAATCGTTCTAATAACACAATGGACAAACTACCAAACTGTGGGTTTTGTGTTACTTGGTTTGAAAGAAAGTACTGGCTAACGTAACGGCAGGTGTAGCTAACAATTCGCTACTCTGTTTCCATGCTTAATTTTTGGAGATGGCTTTGACCAAACAAGGAATTGTGGATATATAACATTTATCCCAAACAATTAGGAAACAATAAAGCAGCAAGTCACATTGGAAGTAGCGTAACACTATCAATGTTGGGCAAAGTTAACTACTATATACTATGGGACAGGACAGGCTGAATGCACTGGCTATGTGCTGTTAACTGAGTGGGACTCCCAGAAAGGACATCGATGTGAGCTTCTCTTCCAATAAGGTAGGCCCAATCCTACAGAGCTCTTAAAAGACCACCACAAGTTTCCTTTCCCTTTCCTGTCTACATACACCGCGTCCGAAATTATTATCCAATTTGGAATTGTCATAAACAATAAATAATCTGTTTTTCATCTCATGGATGATATTGTGTCTCCGAGTTCTTTGGATCACTGAAATCTCAGACATCTTTGAAAACTACTTAAGAAGGATGTTCAACATTATTAAGCAGGCCACAGGTTTCAAGCAATATGGGAAAGAAAAATGATCTCAGTTGCAGAAAAGCATCAATTTGAGCAATGCCTTGGACAAGGTATGAAAACATTTGATATTTCACGAATATATAAGTGTGATCATCGTACTGTGAAGAGATTTGTGGCTGATTTAGAGCACAGACAGGTTTGTGCAGATAAATGCATAATGAGGAAGGTTACTGCCAGACAAATTCTTTGGATTGAGAGAGCAGTTGCTAAAATGCCATGAAAAGCAGCAAACAGGTGTATTTGAAGCTGCTGGTGCCTCTGGAGTCCCGTGAACCTCAAGGTGTAGGATCCCCCAGAGGCTTTCAGCTGTGCATAAACCTACTATTCGGCCCCCCTTAAACAATGCTCACAAGCAGAAATGATTGCAGTGGGCCAAGAAATACATGAAGACTAATTTTTTAAGTCTTGTTTACTGATGAGTGCCGTGTAACCCTGGATGGTCCAGATGGATGGAGTAGTGGATGGTTGGTGGATGGCCACCATGTCCCAATAGGGCTGTGACTTCAGCAAGGAGGTGGCATAGTCATGTTTTGGGCTGGAATCATGGGGAGCTGGTAGGCCCCTTTAGGGTCCCTGAAGTTGTGAAAATGACCTTGGCAATGTATTCAGAGTTTCTGACTGACCACTTTCTTCCATGGTACAACAGAACCATGCCTTCCATAGCAAAATCATTTTCATGCATGACAATGCACCATCTCATGCTACAAAGAATACCTCTGTGTCATTGGCTGCTATTGGCATAAAAGGAGAAACTTATGCTGTGTCCCCATCCTCCCCTGACTTCAACCCTATTGAGAACCTTTGGAGCATCCTCAAGCAAAAGATCTATGAGGGTGGTAGGCAGTTCGCATCAAAATGGCAGCTCAGGGAGGCTATTCTGACATCCTGCAAAGAAATTCAGGCAGAAACTCTCCATAACGTTCAATCGATGCAAGAATTATGATGGTGATATCAAAGAAGGGGTCCTTTGTTAACATATAACTTGCCCTGTTAAGATGTGTTTGATTGAAATAGCTTTTGATTTCAGTAAATATGACTTCCTAATGCTGCAAATTCAACAAATGAACATTTTTAGTTCTTTACAACCTATAAAATGATTTGAAACTCTGTTGGCATAATAATTTGGAACAGTGCATATTGAGTTTGATTACTTTTTTTAAATACTGTTTTCATTGGGTGGTTTGTTCAATGAAATTAGACTCGAAAATTATATTGACTGTCATTTGCATAAATCAGAGTAAAATATAATTAGCATAATAATTTAGAATGCAGTGTATTGCCTATCTCTGTTCTATAGTTGAAAAGGATGATGTTAGTCTGCTCTCTAGAGCAGTGTTGGGCAAAGTTACTTTTAGGATTACTTTTCAGTAACTTGCGGAGTTCACAGACTTTGGGAAGTCCCTAATTAAGACAAAATGATCAGGTAAATGGAGTTCTTTTTCTTACTGGTGACCATGATTGATATTTTCTTTACTCTTTCTATTTGTTTTATAGGTCACTATTAAGATAAGAACTCCATTTACCTGATCATTTTATCTGAATTAGCTACTTCCCAAAACTCGTGAACTTAACAAGTATCTAAAAAGTAATGAAACAAGTAACTTTGCCCAACACTGCTCTAGAGATAGTCAGTATCAAATCGAGCTATGAGAAGAGGAGACTCCACACAGATGAAAAAAGAACAAAGTCCAACAATGGAGGCATTTAAATAATCACCGTATATTTATTAATATGCCCAAAGTGCAAAGTACCAAAGTGAAAAATACAAACGTTTCGGCCAGTCAAGCCATCAACAGTGCAAAGGAGCAAACACACACAGCTGTACCAAAAAAGGCCCAATTACAGGTCACATGATCAAGAGGACATCAATAATGTTTTAGCAACATAGAAGATACGGGATGGATCACATACATAATAGGTTTACATGCATATACATACAATTACATACAATAACATTAACAAATGCATTTGTTGGACTTTTTTCATCTGTGTGCGAGTCTCCTAAACTATAATTACCATATTTTCTGTACCAAATTGTTTAATTCAGGATATGATGTTTGACACAATGAGTTGCAAAACAGTTGTTATACGAACAGTTGCAGCATCTTATTAGTCATTACAGTTGGAACACGTTTTGGACTGCGCCCCTTCTCTGACATTGTAGGCTATGATAGAGCATTATGTTCTAACACAGTGGTCCTCAAACCCATCCATGGAGGGCCTAGTGTATGCAGGTTTTTGCTTTTACCTTGTACAAGTCTGATGGAGTAGGTCACTCATTGGTTAGTATCTCCCCTCACCTGGCAGTCTAGGTCCTAATTATGCTCTAATTGAAGGGAAAGACCAAAAACCAGCATACACTAGGCCCTCCATGGAAGGCTTTGAGGACCACTGTTTTAACATGTAGCATATCATTCCATCATTCTTGCATATGGCATCTACTAATGTGTACAGTTGTGGTCAAACGTATTGAGAATAACACAACTACTAACTTTAAGTCGGCTGCTTCAGTGTTGAAGAAAGCAATTTGCTAATTTGTACATACAAATATTGTCAAATGGTGTGTGTGTGTGTGTCTCTGTCTATGTGAGGAAGACAGATACATTGAGTTTTTTGCCATGAGGCCATTATTTTTGGCTACTTTCTATGGTGTTGTTGTAGAGCACTTGCTATAACAAGGTATATAGTGTTGTTGTTGTAACTTAGTATCGGATGTGATGCTGCTGTTGATGCAACGTGCATAATGTAGATCAACTACACGCGTATCCTTCCACAGCAGGTAATATAGACCCCATACAGGCGTATCCTTCCACAGCAGGAAATATAAAGTGAGGGAAACAAACATTTGATCCCCTGCTGATTTGCCCACTGAAAAAGAAATGATCAGTCTATGTTTTTTCTTTAAACAGTGACAGACAGGGAAAGAAAACAATACAGAAAAACAAATTTCAAAAAAGGTATAAATTGTTTTGCATTACAATGTGTTAAAGAAGCATTTTACCACAAAACATGACTTAGTGGTGGCAAAACCCTTTATGGCAATCACAGAGGTCAGATGTTTCCTGTAGTTGGCCACCAGGTTTGCACACATCTCAGGAGGGATTTTGTCTCACTCCTCTTTGCAAATTCTCTCCAAGTCTTCAAGGTTTCGAGGCTGACGTTTGGCAACTTGAACCTTCAGCTCCCTCTACAGATTGTCTATGGGATCAATGTCTGGAGACTGGCTAATCCACTCCAGTACCTTAATGTGCTTCTTCTTGAGCCACTCCTTTGTTGACTTGGCCGTGTGTTTTGGGTTATTGTCATGCTGGAATACCCATCAACGACCCATTTTCAATGCCCTGGCTGAGGGAAGGAGGTTCTCACCCAAGACTTGAGGGTACATGGCTTCGTCCATCGTGTGAAGTTGTTTTGTCCCCTTAGCAGAAAACCACTGTTGAAGCATAATGTTTCCACCTCCATGTTGGATGGTGGGAATGGTGTTCTTGGGGTCATAGGCAGCATTCCTCCTCTTAACACAGCGGGTTGATTTGATGCCAAAGAGCTAAACTTTTCACACAGTTCTCCTCTGTATCATTTAGACGTTCAATGGCAAACTTTAGACGGGCCAGTACATGTGCTATTTGAGCAGGGGTACCTGGAGGCACTGCAGGATTTCAGTCCTTCACTGCGTAGTGTGTTACCAATTGTTTTCTTGGTGACTATGGTCCCAGCTGCCTTGAGATTATCGACAAGATCCCCCTGTGTAGTTCTGGGCTGATTCCTCACCGTTCTCATGATCATTGCAACTCCACGAGGTGAGATCTGTTATGGAGCCCCAGAGGGAGATTGACAGTTATTTTGTGTCTTTCATGTGCGAAAAATCACACCAACTATTGTCCCCTTCCCACCAAGCTGTTGGCGATGGTCTTGTATCCCATTCCAGCCTTGTTGTTATTCTGTCTTTCACTGTTCAAATAAACCTACCATTAAAATTAAATACTGATAATTTCTTTGTCAGTGGGCAAACGTACAAAATCAGCAGGGGATCAAATAATTAACTGCTGTGTAAGGATACGCCTGTTTGGGGTCTACATTACCTGCCGTGGAAGGATACACCTGTAGTGGATCTACATTACCTGCCGTGGAAGGATACACCTCTAAATTTAAATGAGGATCAGCACCTCTAAATCTGAGGCCATGGTTCCCAGCAGAAAACCGATGGAGTGCCTACTCCAGGTAGGGAATGAGTCCTTACCCCAAGTGAAGGAGTTCAAATACCTTGAGGTCTTGTTCGCGAGTGAGGGAACAATGGAGTGGGAGATTGGTCGGAGAATCGGTGCAGCGGGGGCAGTATTACACTCATTATATCGCACCGTTGTGACGAAAAGAGAGCTGAGCCAGAAGGCAAAGCTCTCAATCTACTGGGCAGTTTTTGTTCCTACCCTCACCTATGGTCATGAAGGCTGGGTCATGAACGAAAGAACGAGATCCAGGGTACAAGCGGCTGAAATGGGTTTCCTCAGGAGGGTGACGGGCGTCTCCCTTAGAGATAGGGTGAGAAGCTCAGTCATCCGTGAGGATCTCAGAGTAGAGCCGCTGCTCCTTTGCGTCGAAAGGAGCCAGTTGAGGTGGTTTGGGCATCTGGTAAGGATGCACCCTGGGCGCCTCCCTAGGAAGGTGTTCCAGGCATGTCCAGCTGGGAGGAGGCCTCGGGGAAGACCCAGGACTAGGTGGCGAGATTATATCTCCAACCTGGCCTGGGAACGCCTCGGGATCCCCCAGTCGGAGCTGGTTAATGTGGCTCGGGAAAAGGACGTTTGGGGTCCCCTGCTGGAGCTGCTGCCCCCGCGACCCGATCCCGGATAAGCGGACGAAAATGGATGGATGGAAGGATACACCTGTAATCGATGCTGTACATCTTTTCCACAGTTTTCCTGTTTACTGTGCATATTCTTCAATATTCTTCATGTTTTATCGTACAGGCCAAATATTTTTTTATGTTGAGTAGTCTTGTAGACATACAGATTCATGGACAAACAGATGACCCGGCCTATGCAAGTTGTCCTAATGTTTGTTAAGACTTTGAGTAATCAACTGTAATCATGAATATTATTCAAGACATTTAATATTAATTCTTCAGCAGGGGTCTGGTATGGGGGGGGTTGATGACAATTCAGGGGACCCTGATAGGGAGAGGGCCCTGGAATTTAAATAAAGTATGGGGCTCCACCCCTGTGCTTCATCCTCACAAACATATAGAAGTCTTTAGGCAACATTGGTCAAATTCATAGCACCGTTCAGAAACTGGTGAAATATATACACATTGTGAAAAGTTAAGGGGGCTAATTTAAAAGGCAGTACACCTTGTGTTTTACCCTCCCCAATCGAGGGGCTGGCATGACATTAGTTCTCAATTTGGAGAAAAAATATATTTTAATAGAGTGCCATCTACAGGTTAAAATGGAAAACAATACTAACAGTTCCTTTTTATTTTATACTAACTGTTCCTAGAGCAGTGAAAAAACAGGTTACCTGCTGTAAAATGTAATTCTTGACATCTATGTAAAAAACATGAATGATTAAATGTGGATGATTTGTAAATGACACCCTTCTGGTTGTTCTTGGTGTATGTTTTGGGGGGGTTATAAAAGTACAAACAAAGAAACAAGCATAATTTAGTTTAATATAGTTATCTTTTATTCATATATTAACCACATATCTTTGGCTACATTCAGGATTCCATTAATGTTTCCTATCAATCTTTGAAACATACTAAGTGGTTTAATCAACACGGAAGCCCACCAAAACTACAAAGTTATCCACGTAGTAAGGCAGATTTACTATGTTTTTTTAATTATACATGCCTTTGATTGTACTTAAAGACGACATATTAGCATATTATATTTCAATTATCAAACACGAAAAGCAATGCTGCTATGCAATTCAGATTATACAATATATTTATTTTAGTGCAGTATAGCTGTTTAAAAGCAATTTTTTATGGTTATATGTATATTAAAGTTAGTTGGGTTATTACTACTGTATTCCATTTAGTTCAATCATAATGTGTAAATATGTAAAAAGAGGTGGCAGTTTCAACGCTGTGATTAAAAAGTTGAGTCACAAGCACCAGTCATTGGTTTGAAGTTCTACCAAGGCCAGATCTTTATGATTATTCATTTGTAATCTTGTGTTCCTTTAAGTTCCTGAAATAAACCCTTGCTTACATTAAGGCATTCATGTGATAGACAAAGATGTAAGCTGACAAAATATGCAAATGCAAAAAAGCAAATATGATCAGAAAAAAACAATAAGTTATCCTACATCGAAAGAAACATATGATAATAAATAGAGCAGTGTTTTTCAACACTCTCCTCGGGGCACACCAGACGTTCCACAGTTTAGCTGTAGCCGTTGATCTAGCTCACTGTATTAATTAATCAAGGGCTTGATAATGAGCTGATGAGTTGAATCAGGTGTGCTAGCACAGAAGTAGATCAAATACATGGAATGGCTGGTGTTACCATAGGAGAGCGTTGGAAAACACAGTGTCTTACAACAGCACTGTGTGCGAGCAAGTTAACAACAAATTATATCAACAGTGTCGGCAAAAAGCAATAACAGGACAGTCGTCAAACTACTTTGTGATAAAACAGACATTTTATGAACCGTATGTGAAGTTCAGTGCCATTTCAGTGTTATCCAGTATAGCTCCTTGCCTACCTGGCTAGCTGTGTTCATAACCACTGGTTGTAAGATGTAGTAGTATTATTCAAGTTAGAAACACTTGAGCCAAGAGCTTGGGAGATTTAGAAATACAAGATGGAGACTGAGTTGTTTAGTAGGAGACAGAGGGAGATGAAAGAGAAACAGATGAGAAGACGAGGCAGTGGAGATCAAACAGTAGCCTGAGAAGACAGGGACCTCAGTGCAGGATCGCCAGTAGGAGGCGCTTGAAGTCTCCTCCACATTCTGAGCTTAGAGCGTCTTTCAGAGTAACGTCATACTTCTCCAGGTACATGTCTTTAATGGTCTCCAGGTCAAACTGTGGAACCATTTTAGGCATTTGGAAGTGTTATTGTTATTATCATCACTATTATTTTATCACAAATATGCTACTGTTCATGGATACCACAATATTTCCATAATCTACTCATTATGTTTTTGTTCATTTATTTAAGTTGTGCACAGATAAAACTATTAATAGGAAACATTTAAGAACTCTCATAGTATGACTGTTTTATACTGTATATGTATCCATGTATTTGTATGTTTTATTATTTCTGTAATACAGATAAAAAGAATGTCAAATAAATCTACACTCACCAGCCACTTCATTAGGTACACCTTGCTAGTATTGGGTGGGACCCTCTTTTGCCTTAAAAACTGCCTTAATTCTTTGTGACGTAAATTCAACAAGGTGCTGGAAACACTACTTAGAGATTTTGGAACATACAGTCTTGATTTTCTTGCATCAAACAGTTCCATGATGCAAATCTGCCATTTCACCACATCCCAAAGGTGCTCGAATGGATTGAGATGTGGTGACTGTGGAGGCCATTTGAGTAAAGTGAATTGATTGTCATGTTCAAGAAACCAGTTTGAGGAGATGTGAGCTTTCTGACACAGCGTGTTATCCTGCTGGAAGTTGCCATTAGAAGGTACACTGTCTTCATAAAGGGATGGAGAGGTCTGCAACAATACTCAGGAAGGCTGTGGCATTTAAACAATGCTCAATTACCGTATTGGTCTGAATATAAGACAAGATTTTTCCCTGGAAATACTTCTGAAAAATTGCTTTTCTTATATTCAGGGTTTAAACTTTTAAATGGCAGTACACATCCACGAACACAGATGGCGCTAGAAACCTGTAAAACGAGTGTTCCCTTCCTGACTGAAGCTCACGTAGATCATAACTAGCTTACAGTGCAACGACCTGAATGATAAAGACACACACTGATAATCTTAAACAAAATGGCTCAAAAGTTGTTCTAAGATGGAGAACCCAAAAAATTAACAAAAAGACAGTCTTAAAAATGCGAACAGTCTTGGCTGCTTCCAAGAGATTTTCTTTAAAATATATTGATATGATTTTTTTAATGTTATATATTTAAAACAACATTATCATTATTTTCAAGGAAAATGACTTCATTTATAAAAACAAGGTTTGGTCATTAAAAACAACAGTTTTTTTAATCAGTGATAAGGGGGGGGGGGTCATCTTATATTCAGACCAATATGGTAGTAATAAGGGGCTCAAAGTGTGCCAAATATATCCCCCCACACCATTACAACACCACCAATAGCTGATTGATACAAGAAACGATGGATCTTATGCTTTCATGTTGTTTACTCCAAGTTCTGACCCTACCATGTGAATGTCAAAGCAGAAATCAAGACTCAGATCAGAGAAACATTTTTCCAATTTTCTATTTTTAAATCCCAGTAGATCAGCTGGAATAGTCAAACCAGCCCATCTGGCAACAACAACCATGTCACGTTCAAAGTCACTTAAATCACCTTTCTTCCCGATTCTGTTGCTTCGTTTGAGCTTTAGCAGATCTACTTGACCATGTCTACATGCCTAAATACATTGACTTGCTGCCACATGATTGGCAAATTAAATATTTTCATTAATGAACAGTTGAAGAAGTGTACCTAATGAAATGGCTGGTGAGTTCAGGTTTAATTCTGAATTTAAATAAAGTAAACATTTTATGAAAAGAAAAATAACAATTGTTGTACACATTTTATTTCTTTCTGCCCAGACGTCATACCTCAGAGCGACTAACAATGATGCGGATGAGTGTGTCTTCATCAGTCCCTGCCCCTTTCATGGCAGCTTGCAAGCGACGGGCAAAGTAGAGCTGAGGGTTTTTGGCACACCTCACTGACGAGAAAGAGGAAAGAATAATTGTTTCTTAATTCAGGTAAAACAGGACGTGTCAGCTTTTTTGAGGGAATTAATATCTGTTACCTCAAGTCTAGCCTGCCTCTAATTAGAAGTTTTACAAGCAAAAACAAACTACAACACCATTGTGTACAAATTAGCTAGCTAGCTACTGTAGACACATTTCACAGATAGCGTTATCTATCAGGCCTCCCATGAAGAGCCCAGGAACAAGATTTTTTCCTCATAGGCATTTTATTAAAATTTTAAAATCACTAATTTAAGTCATTCTAAATAAAATCATCTGTTAAATTACTTGATATTGACTTAGTCATTTGGCAGTTGATGCATTCATCTAACGACAGGTTGGTGGGAGTAATACACAACACAAATGAAGTACATACCAGCAATGTCTGTGTAAGATGGAAGCAATGTTTCTAGCTACTAGAATGCTGTTTAGCCCATGAACATGTCTTACCCAGAGTGATGTAGCACTCCTTTAAGGTCCCAGAGACCTCATTGTCAATGGCATCCAGGATATCTGTCCCAGAGAGCTGAGGGAAACCGAGGAATGTCAACAAAAACGATGACCTGCTTATCCTTGTATAAAAATAAAAACCCCTGTTTCTACCACCATTGTCTGAGATCCAACGTTGACAAGCTACATAAACAGTCTGACTGGTGACACAGTATCTGTATCTCTACATACCTGCTCATACACTTTGAAGGTGGCCTGAAGCTGCAGGTAATTCCTGTGTGTTAGAATGTAACTGAAGGTCGACTCGTCTGTCCCGAAGCGACCTTCACCTGCCTGACAGATGAGAGCCAGAACACACTGGTCATTAAGCCCTCACAGAACAGAGAAAAGGGGCAGTGGAGGTCTTTGCTTACAAAGAAAGTAATTCTGACTTGAGAACTCTAGAAAAAACTTCTAATTTTCTGTCAACCCTTACTGCATTAATACTGTTACCAGTTAAGTACCCAGCATTTGACAGCTCCATTAACATACAGTAGATAATGGACCAGGGTTACGTTTGAACAAACCATTCTTCAATGTTTGTGTAGTTAGTCTAACATGATCAATTGCAAGAAAGCTGCAACCAAGATCTTATTTTCAGCTTTTAACACAAACCATCCATTTGGTTACTGGTCAGGTGGAGTAAACGCTAGACTTTCTGCCTCCATACGGGCGAACAGGATCCAAAACGTGTCATTAGTGGCATTAAAAGGAGCTTGTTGCCGCACAGAGGGAGAGCTTACCTCAAACAGAGCAGTTGCGTCTTGCTCTGCGAGGCCCTCGTCCACCTCAAAGCTCTCATCCCTGTTAGCCTATCAGAGCGGAGAAGGAGGGTGGGGTTTTGTGAGAAAGGGGAGGAGGCAAAGAGAGAAAGATGCAGACATTAAACCGAGAGAGAGAAAGAGAGAAAAAAGGGTTTGAGAGGGATAAAGCTGCAATTCCTATTTTTATGTTTCTTCTTTGATCAGTCAGTTTGCTTGTGAGATTTAGAGATACATTTGGAACATGTGAATTTGTTCTTAGATGACTTGACTGGATAAATAATTGTGGATTTGAATCCCACCCTGCTTACCTGCAGTAGAGATACCAGAAGGTGTTTGACATCTCCACTGGTTTCATCCTCAATGTCAGCCTCCAAGTCACGCTCGTTCACTGAAGGGAAAAATAAAATGTGCCGAACTGTAGAAGGTCATCTCAGACACTTTACAGCACCTTTCAACAATACACCTGTTATTAGAAAGCGTCATCAGATTAATACAGTAACGCCACCCATTTTTCTCCCATCCCAATTGGTCTTATGCAATTCCCACTAACCCTGCCTTGTTGGCCGCTCCACAACTCCTTGAAAAAATGTGGGATGGTGAAGGGCGCTCACATGGTTCATTTTTTAATTTAATTTTAATTTAACCTTTAATTTAATTTAACCAGGTAAGTTGACTAAGAACAATTTCTTATTTACAGCAACGACCTGGGAGCAATTTGGGTAAAGTGTCTTGCCCAAGGACACAACAACATTTGGCTCAGTCGGGAATCGAACTGGCAACCTTCTGACTACAAGTCTGACTCCCTACCAACTGAGCCATCTGCGCCCCAGTTGGGCCCAGTCTGAGCCATCATCCAACCACATGTTGCCAAGCTGGCCTATATTTTTCACACTGATCATCCAACATGGAAGCCTTTAGTCAGATCATGCGTGTGATGATTACGTTCACCAACTATTCTTCCATGATTGAACTTACAAGTGCCCGATCTGCAAACAAGGAGTGACTGGAGAGCGATGTGGCAGGATAGATAATCAGACTTATTTATCCCAAATCCAGGGCAGGGCTATCCCAATTTGCATGGCCTCGTGATGTGGGTTCCGGGTACAGTCAGAGAATAAATTGGAATTCATATATCAATATTTAGTTATATACAGTGAGTTTTTTTATTATCCAGTCTTACACTTCTTTAACAGTTTAGGGCTCAACCTTTAAAGCTCGAACATAGCTTGTAATTTAGACCGAAATAATTCACTGATTCATGTCTACATTTCCACCAACCAGAGAGGTAAATCTGACAGATGTGTTATTCCTCTCAGTGATTCAGCCGGGCTAGGGTTCCTCTCAGTGATTCAGCCGGGCTGTGATTCCTCTCAGTGATTCACCCGGGCTGGGGTTCCTCTCAGTGATTCACCCGGGCTGGGGTTCCTCTCAGTGATTCAGCCGGGCTGTGATTCCTCTCAGTGATTCAGCCGGGCTGTGATTCCTCTCAGTGATTCAGCCGGGCTGTGATTCCTCTCAGTGATTCAGCCGGGCTGTGATTCCTCTCAGTGATTCACCCGGACTGTGATTCCTCTCAGTGATTCACCCGGACTGTGATTCCTCTCAGTGATTCACCGGACTGTGATTCCATGTATAGGTTGGTTCTCTGACCATAGTTTGGACTATAACATGCTATTATGCTTTGAAGCTAATAAAAATACTTACCATGGGCATATGCTTCAATGCAACTCAGGATGTCCTGCAGGTAGAAAGAGAAAGGAAATAAAATGCATTACAAATATGATATCATTTTCTTTCACATATGCAGTGATTTGAATTATTTAAAAAAGACAGAAATACCAACACAACTTAAAGCTGCAGACTGAAACCTCCCATTCATTTGTCCTGTCGGCCCAAATTCTCTGTATATTTATACATTTGTTTTTACTGAACACAGGAATAATACAGGGACAATAACCAATTTCTGAAAATTATTATTTAATTTTATAATTATTATTAATTATTATTAACACATTATTATTTTGTCCACAATATGCTTTTGTTGCTAATTAAATATTGTGAAATTTCGATTTTATATTCTACTATTGTCCACATTTAGCATTTTTTTACTTTTTCAACCCCTGGATCCAATATGCTAGTTCCTAATGTTTACTAGTCCTAAAACTAGGACTAGTATTAATTTGTAGTTTTCAAACATTACACTCACCAGCTATTACGCTCACCAACTATACTTCCGCAAATGAATGTACAGGTGCCTGATCTGGACACAAGGAGTTGCTGGAGTGTGATGTGGCAAAGTAGATCATCTGACTTATTTATCCCAAATCCTGGGCAGCGCTATGCCAATGTGCCCTGCCTTGTGCTGGGAGTCCAGGCAACTTCAAAGAAGCCATAGCCTCAAACCACTGACCACCATGACGTAGACTGTCGTGAAATGCAGTTCAGACCCCCCCAAAAAAATTACATGTTGTATAATCCTTTACTCAAGTTGACCCCATTTGTCAATGGTCCACTAACAACAGACCTGATTGGTGCTGGTGCACAGGATCTCCACGAGAACGGCCTCGTCGGTGCCTGCCCCTTTCATAGCCTTCCTCAGCTCCTTGGCGATGAAGATGATAGGAGGGTCTAGCATGGCCACCACCGCCTTCTCAAAACTACCAGACAGCTCCGACTTCAGGACCCCCTCCAACTCCTTCATGAACAGACAATACCCAGGACAGACAACACACACACACAGTACACACGGCAGACAACACACACACACACACACACACAGTACACACGACAGACAACACACACAGTACACACAACAGACAACACACACACACAGTACACACGACAGACAACACACACACACACACGGTACACAGGACAGACTTAGAAGTATCTCCTGGTCCAATACACTGTGGCCTAGCAGTATGCAGTAACAGACAGCCATTGCCGCCCCAATCAGACCAGGGAGCAATGTCTGCATGTGCATTTTCTCATGTGACTGCTCTTTTTACCTACTGTTAATAAATATAAAAATAATTTAAAATATATATACATATTTATTTTTTAATGACACAACAGTAGGGATAAGAGGCTAGGGAGACAAATGTAGAGGGAAACAGATAAGGGCAGATTCTGGATTTGGGGAGTCGGGTATGGCTGCAGCCTGGAGCCTCCTGTGTCATGCCCTCCCGTCTCATGACGGTCAAAAATACGAAATCGCAAATTATTTTTACATGTAAATTCATAAAGTCACATGTAAATTCGTGAGATTGTTTTTTGGAATCAATTGTAAATCGTTTAAATTGTTAAATTAACAAGTTAAGCCATGAATATATTTTAACCATACCCAAACCCTCACTCTAAACTTAACCACTCTGAAATCTTGCTGTTAAGCCCATGTAATATACGATTTTTAATTTTTGACTTTTTACAAGTAATTTATTCATTAGCATGATCGTCTGCATTTTTTCTTACAGACAGAATTTTTTTTAAGTATTTCATTCATTTGTGTGATTGCAGTTAATGTTTAGTTAAAAAACACCAAAGTAGCAAGAAGACATAGCGGACCAGATATGAACTTTTACTTTGAAATGTAGAAGCTCAGGCACCGCACCAGGCAGGAGGGCATGAGACGAGAGGGCATGAGACGGGAGGCTCCAGGCTGCAGCCATACACTCTTGGATTTGGGAGCGTAGACCACTACACCAGGCCGCTATAATGTAAATACCTAAATAAGTGTTTTTCTCCCTAAATCCAATTGAGATTATGACCCTGTTTCCTTGGGAAATATTCTCATGAGGAAGTGAGCGTATTCCTTCGCGGGGTCCATAACCATTGGTAAGCCTGCAGGCACCCAAACTACCACAAGGAGTCACTAGAGTGAGAAAAGGCAGCCCTGCCCAATCCTGTTAACCTTCCCCAGGCAGTGCTGAGCCAACTGGCAGTGTACTATGTGGGTCTCTGTGCCACTATGCCCAGGTCAGGTTTTAAACTCATGGTTGCAGTGACCCAGCTAAACCAAAAGGCAGGGATTTAAACCACTGGAACCCTCATTTGCTTCTTCTGTTTAAATAACATGAAAAGAAAGTTTAAAAAAAATTGGAAGAAACATTTTATTGAGCTACTCCAAGACATTACAGGAAGAAGCTCAATAGGCTTTATGCAGAGCTCCATTACTTCCTGAACTTAAGGCAGCTCCTTTGTTTCCTGTCTTACATTATTGGACAAACTGATTAATCCACTTGTTTGACCATTGTGACACACGTTGATTAATCAGTTTGTCCAATAATGTAAGACAGGAAACAAAGGAGCCCGTTTAAGTTCAGGAAGTAGTGGAGCTGTGCATCTAGCCTATTGAGTGAACCTAAGTGCATACAAACATACTGTAACAAGATATATTTCCTTCCATTCAAATGTTACTATGTACCTATGTATCTACGCTAACTCACCATATGAACTCTACAAATGAAATGCAGTGAGCTGCAGAGGTCTGAACAGGTTGACTTAACGCTGTTATGAGGAACTTTTACTCAAATGAATGTCCTTTACAATCAAGCCCTTGCCAAACCAGTTCACACAATGTTGATCGCCACCAGGTCAATCGGTCTGTATTTCGCAGTATACCGAGTTTTAAAATGTGATGTCTGTGGTGACTTTCCTGCGCTGGCACACCAGTAGTGACAAGTTTTACGTCAACCAGCAATGTTTGATTTACCAGAAGGGAAGAGGGGAGCAACCGTCGCAAAGGAAGGAGTAGGCGAACGTTACAGCAACTAGGAGTATAGCAGACCCTACTGCGGAAACCAACAAAAACTAGGAGTATAGCAGAGCCTACTGCATAAAACAACAAAAACCTTCTAAGAAACATTTCTGATGCTTTCTTAGGAGGTTTCTCACGTCGACAGTGTTTGTGTAATTACTCTTATTGCCAGAAGGGGGAGATAGAAGTTCCGCACTACAGCTTTAAAGTGTCTATGGATGAGAAATTACTCACATCGTCATACTTCTCGAAATATGCTTGCTTAATTTCCATGCGCTGTGCTGACGAACGATTGGCTAGTATCTCAATGATGGCCTCCTCGTCCGTCCCTGTGGGGAGAATAATCAGAAATCGATTTAAAAATCAAATCTTACTTTTTTTTTTTAACTTATTTTAGATGGCTTGTTATAGATGATTCCATTAGTGATGTGAAAGTGAACAAACACATTACCAATGGAAGGGAATAAAAGACTAATTATTTGATAATTTCCATACCATTCTTCTGTAACTAAGATGTTCACTGATCTGGCCAATCAAGTCCAGAATTTGGACTTTTACACAATGATTGGAGGCCAATGAAATTTAACTGAGAAGCGCTCATATTAATAGTTGAAATGGAGTAAATGTAATGATATCTCACACTGGAAATAAAGTTTTAAATCCACTCTTACTCCAGTCTAGACAAATAAATAAGACAAATACAATCGTAAATAAGAGGCCATCCTCCTCAATCGAGGTTCACCAGACTCCACTGCACCATATAGCCTAAACATAAACGGATGTTTCATTTTGCTGACAAAGGGTTAGAACTTATAAAATATTATGATTTAATGGAATTGATTTGAGTCAATACACTTACCCAAACCTTTGCAGGCTTTGCGAATTGCCTTGATATCAGCTACAACATCGAACTGGTCATAGGGGGTAACGGTTGGCTGTGGGGGCAGAACCAGAATGAAACCCAGATAACCGTAAAAGTATTGAAATAGTCGTATGCAAGAGTTTAGGCACCCCTGACAATTACTATGAATTTCATTTATAAAAAATTTGGTGTTTGGTTCAGCAATTTAATTTTGATCAAATAACTGAAGGACACCTTAATATTTCAGTAGTGAAATTAGGATTATTGAAATCAACAGAAAATGTGCAATATGCATCAAAACGAAATTAGACAGTGCATAAATTTGGGCACCTTAACAGATATATCACATCAATATTTAGTTGAGCCTCTATTAGCAGAAATAACAGCCTCTAGATGCTTTCTATAGCCTGTAATGAGTGTCTGGATTCTGTATGAAGGTATTATGGACCATTCCTCCTTGCAAAACATCTCCAGTTCAGTTACAGTTTGATGGTTGCTGAGCATGGACAGCCGGCTTCAAATCACCCTACAGATATTCAGGTCTGGGGACTGGGATGGCCATTCCAGAACACTGTACTTGTTCCTCTGCATAAATGCCAGAGTAGATTTTGACCAGTGTTTTGGGTCATTGTCTTGTTGAAATATCCAGCCCTGGTGTAACTTCAACTTTGTGACTGATTCTTCTACATTATTCTCAAGTATCTGCTGATATTGACAGGAATCCATGCGACCCTCAACTTTAACAAGATTCCCAGTACCCGCACAGTCACAGTCCCACAGAATGATCAAACCTCCACCAAATTCTACTGTGGGTCGCAAGTGTTTGTCTTAGAATGCTGTGTACTTTTGCCTCCATGCATAACGCCCCTTGTTATGACCAAATAACTCCATCTTTGTTTCATCAGTCCACAGCACCTTCTTCCAAAATGAACCTGGCTTGTCCAAAAGTGCATTTGTTTACTTCAAGCGCCTGTTTGTAACGTATGTGCAGAAAAGGCTTCTTCCACATCACTCTCCCGTACAGCTTCTCCTTGTGCAAAGTGTGCTGAATTGTTAAACGATGCACAGTGAAACAATCTGCAGCAAGATGATGTTCTAGGTCTTTGGAGGTGGTCTGTGGGCTGTTTTTGACCATTCTCACCATATTTCACCTTTGCTTCTTACTATGTTCCTCATTTCCTCACTATGTTCCTCAGTGGACACTGACAGCTTAAATCTCTGTGATAGCCTTCCCCTAAACCATAATGTTGAACAATCTTTGTTTTCAGGTGATTTGATAGCTGTTTTGAGGCCACCATGTTGCCACTCTTCAGAGGAGAGTCAAAGAGAACGATAACTTGTAATTGGCCACCTTAAATACCTTTTCTCATGATTGGATGCACCTTTCTATGAAGTTCAAGGCTTAATGAGCTCACCAAACCAATTGTGTGCTCCAATTAATCAGTGCTAGGTATTTACAGGTATTCAAATCCACAAAATGCCAAGGGTGCCCAAATTTATTTCGTTTTGATGCATATTTCACATTTTCTGTTAATCCAATGAACCTCATTTCACTACGAGAATATTACTGTGTCCTTCAGTATATGATAGATCAAAATGAAATCGCTGATCGAAACACCCAATTTTTTATGAAAATCATGGAAATTGTCAGGGGTGCCTAAACATTAGCATACGACTGTACAGTATAATCTAACATTTCAAATCTGTCTCACTAACAAACGTATGGCCTATGCCAATAACAAACGATTTTCTGCCGTGGACAATCATTCATTTCAAGACCCTGTCCTTCATAGGCCCCATTTCCCACTGTTTTCAGTCCGGGAAAGGGTGGCGTCTTCCTGAGCTGAGTCATGGCATGGAGCAGATGCATATTGATTCAGAACGAGCAGGCGTCAGCGTCCTCCATGGCCTCGGTCCCCAAACACAATGCAGCCGTATTGATGACAATGAGAACCGCGTTCCTGACAAATTCCACAGAGAAACCGCCCGTTTATCCTGTCTATCACGCTCCCCACATTCTTCGTATGGATATAGGAAATCTTTGTGTCGTTGTAATGATGCTCCATCGAGGCAAATCACCACAAACCACAAATCAGATCTAAAACCGTTATAGCTAAATGTTTAACACTTTAAAATGAGTTGATAAGCAATATCAAAATCACAGGTCATTTAGGTACATTCTTTCAAAGTTCTAACATATTCGTACATTGTTTTCAAGCTGATTTTAGACGCAATATAAATTATCTTAATTTATTTTCCGTCGGCTAAATTGCTACTCAACAAATCTAATTAACGTATTTATTGTAAAATGTTCATATGTGAAACTTACTTGGACGTTTCCCATGGTGCACGTATGTTTTCAATAAAGCAGAGATGTTCTACTGTAAGGTGTCAGCCGATCTTTTTCCACCCTGAAGTTGGGTTCAACAACACATCGCAGGAAGGAAAAACCCTGCCGCTACTGCACAGCTGACGTCATCAACCCTGATCAATGGCTGAAAACGTCACCATAATAGCATGCATTTAGTGATATTAAAATATTACACTATTTAATCTTTTTAACGTCAACAATTTGCGTTGTGTAGCTAAATTATTATTTAACCAGTTCTATGCGAATTGTCTATCCAGTGTTAATAACATCAAACTTAAAGGTACAATATGTCGTTTTTTCAAAACAATAACAAAATACATACTTTGCATTAAAAAAGCAAACATCACTATACCTATATTATATATCTTTCTTAATTGTGTACTTACATTATCCTAAATATTTCCACCAACTTTTAAATCCTGAGAAATTTGTAATATAATTCGAAGACACGGGACGTTTCATTTTGTCTTCCGTCAATGGCGTCATATAACCTTTGACTGCTCTAGTTGCTCTAAGTTCCAGAGAACCGCCAAACATAACGTGAATAAAGTTATAATATAATGGCTGTTTCTCAATACCAAGAATGCAAAGAACGGACTTGTGTTCTTGGGGAGAATGCTCTTGCTAGTTGTTCTTGGAAGAATGGACTCGCAAGGTGACGAGCACACAGAACGCTGCTGACAGTTTGAGACGATGTGCTCTTGCTGGTATTGCGCAATAATACAGACGCCGTCTGCAGTACCCAAACATAACGACAA
>JACXGM010004188.1:27265-39053 GCA_016801145.1 Umbra pygmaea | reverse complement strand
GACCAGTCAGCGAATCAGGAAATAGTGGGGGGGTTTCAGTGAGGAATATAATGTCATGTTCTTGAAAATTGAGGTGGTCTTTGTCCTATTTTACCTTGGATTAAACACCAGATTCTGTCTCGAAATGGCAGAGTCTTAATTTGCTCTTTTTACAATGCTCATGTCTTTCTTTCTTTGATTAATAATTAGATACATCAGTTTTCCACCTGCTTTTTGTTGGTAACAAACCCTCAAGGATCAGAATGATATTGAGATGTGAAAGCTCTTAAGTGTTTTGTACCTGAATCAGAAATGTCATCCCAGTATGGTGAGTCAAACTCATAGTCGCCTGACAGAATCTTCCGGAAAATATTTTTGTCATGATTATCATAGTCATCGTCTTCCATGTCATCATAGAAAGGTGGATTTCCTGACAGACTGGAGAAAGGAAAAACAACACACAGTTGATAGACATTGAAATGAACAACCCAAGCAAAAATAAATATACTTAATTGTACTTGAAGTGTATTTCATTTATACCAAATATACCTCTAATATATTATTTTGGTATGTATATTTTGAAAGTATATTTCAAATATACTTAAATATATTGAATTCATAACTATGGTTAAACATAAGTGTACTAGAAATATAATACTGGAGTATAATTTAAATATACTTTTTTACTTGGGTAATGATACCATATAGGCAAGAAAGACACCACAACTCTATTTGACAGCTGATGTAGACCACTCACAGAATATACATGATGACACCGATAGCCCAGCAGTCCACGGGCCTTCCATATCTCTGACGTCCCACCACTTCTGGGGCTGCAGGAAGAGAGACAACATCCAATATTCATGAATAGAAACAGAATTGCTGAAAGATGACAAGAATGGTGTCAAGCTCTAATGTTGGCCAAAATATTTACAACTTTAATGCCAAACCCAACTTTAATGCCAAACCCAACTTTAATGCCAAACCCAACTTTAATGCCAAACCCAACTTTAATGCCAAACCCAACTTTAATGCCAAACCCAACTTTAATGCCAAACCCAACTTTAATGCCAAACCCAACTTTAATGCCAAACCCAACCTGAATGCCCCCATCAGCCGGTGATATGCCCTCACCCCTACACCCTCACCAAGGTACTCTGGGGTTCCACAGGGGTCCTTAATCAGTCCGTTCTCCAGTTTGGCCAGGTGGAAGTCACTGATCACAATTTTTGAGTGCTTCAGGCGGTTGAAGTACACCAAGTTCTCCAGCTGTAGGAAACAAAACTCATTTTTGGTATGTAGAAAGTGTGCAACAAATTTACTTCACATTTCCAAGCTTTTAACACAAAGGGGGTACACTGATGTGGTCAAGATGGCATCAGGAAGCAATGGTGGTCTTGATGTCCATAAGAGGTCGCCTGGTTGCAGGAAATTAGCTTAATTTCTAATCAATGGTGAATTTAGATCCTATTTAATGAGGCTTCTTCCCCCATTTTGCTTCATCCCCACCAGAAAATATAAAGTAACTGTTTTTTTAAATCCCTTTTATCCACAAATATTTTGTGAACTCTCCTCCAAAGCACAAGAAAATGATTCAGTCAGTGGCAACAGCGGGAGAAGAAAACTCAAAGATCTTTCGTTGTAAGACACTTGACTTTGCATGGAAACTTCCATTACACTTCTGCCAGTACAAACATTTTTTTTTGAGTGCATCCTTAGGGAAGCGCGTAACTAAAATGAGACGGAGTGTAGTGTCTTATCTATTACTATCTTGGCTATCATCCACTCAGCAATGTCGTGTCCCTCCCCTTTCCAGACTTTTGTTTTGAACCACTCTGAGGATATGTGGATGTCATACTGTACAAGTGAAATATAACATTTTCATAGGTATTTCTAATGTTAGAAAAGTGTTGACAAATGTTTGTATTTTAATTGTGTAATCATAGTATATAAAGAGTCTCTAAATAAGACGTAAACCTTTGTCAGACAACATCATTCGCAGCTGCATCCACAGATACAAAATAAGGCTTTACTGTGCAAAGCAGAAGCCATACATCAACAATTTACAGCTCTCATGTGAATTGGACAGTAGCACAGTGGAATCATGTTTTGTCGTCCAACGAGTCAACATTTGAAATTATTTTTGTACAAAACAGCCATAGTGTTCTCCGGGCCAAAGAAAATTGAGGAACATCCAAGCATTCATCAGCATCATGTCCAAATGCCAGCGTCTGTCATGGTATGTGGTGTGTCAGTGCCCATTCCATGGGTAAATTGCACATCAGTGAGTGCAACATTAATGCAGAAAGATATGTACACATTTTTTCCAGCAGCATAACGCCAAACCACATGCTGAGATGCAATCCCCCCCAGCCATGGGTCATCTAAGCCCAGAGAGATTTGAAAGTCTGGTGACGTGTCTGGTGTCCTGTATTGGCATTAGACAATAAATAAAGAGTGAATTCATTTATTAATTGTAACTGAATCAATTATTACATTAAACGTGTCTTTTTGATGCTACAGGAGTTGCTTGAGCTATTTAATTTAGAAAACGTAAAACAAACAGCCGTTGTTGTTTGAGTATTGGGCTGAAAAAGTTATAACGAAATTATATTAAATTAATGACACAATTGATTGAGTCACTAATAAAAGGAGTTGTGACGGATTGTTTGTACTACACATCATTACGGTTTTGAGCATCTCACATACTGTGTCTTAAATATGTTTTCAAGCACTTCAGGCAAGAGAAAGGGCCACAATTCAAATGATGGGAGAGAGAAGCTTATTTGTAGGGGTGATAGCCCTTGTCTTACCCCATCCTGCCATCGCTGCTACAGGCCAGTTGAATTCTGCTGGAATTCCACACAGTGTGAAGTTATAGTTAATCTGTCCAATAAAATTATAAATTGTTTTAAAAAACATGAAAGATTTGGGTGGTAATTATATAAGCTTGTATGTCCTGTATAAGTGAGTAGGTGACTAGCTGTTAAATTTATGTTGCACAGACCAACACTCATGTAATTGCAAATAAACAAAAACATTTTCTAATTGTAACACACGTTCTTGGTGGTACAATCAGAGCCGTAATACCTTCAAATAAAACAATAGGTAATTCACCAGTTACCATAATACAATGAGTAAGAATGTAATACTTTAACAGTAGCCTATGTGATCTAACTCTATATCATTTTTGTTCCTTTTTTTACTTAATTGTACTTCAGCGTTACATATGGTAATTGTCCAGTTTGTAATTTGTTTGCCTACTGGAGGTCTTTTCTGAAGTACTCAATAAAAACAAACAATTTTAGTTTTTCTAGTTGGATGCCAATTAGCCTACTTGATATTTGACATTAGGTGGATATTTATCCAGACAATAGTTGGTGATTATTTTCGCCAGTGAGACTGGACTATTCAGACATAAAAAACGTCACTTTAATAACGTATAGGCACGTTCGAATATTGAACCACAATTTATTTAGTATTCCACTTTAGGTTTAGCTGGTGTATAAAAACAGTACAGAACAAAAATAATGACTGTAGTTATCTTGTGTTAAAAACATTCTATATAGCGCGCTACCGAATATAATGCGCAGGCGGGATTTTATAAATCACAAAGTTTGCTTAGAAACTCTCGCGTAGGCATTATTTTATGCGTATGCAACATTTATAAATGAGGCCCCAGGAGAGAAAATTAGCAGGTAATCAAGATAGTAGTCTAGGTGTTTCACAAACAGCAACTGTATGTACTGCCCAAACTGATTGCAGTACACCAAGTTATATTTTTTATTATTCAATTATAATTATATATCCTTCTTTTCAAATAGTTCATTTTAGCTCTTGTAACTACCAGACTCGACTACTGCAACAGCGTTTTATATGGCCTACCAAAGAAAACTATCAACAAGGTCAATATGTCCAGAACACCGCAGCCCGCATGCTCACCTCCACTCGTCATTGAGAACATATCACCCCTGTCCTTTATAAACTTAACTGGCTCCCAATCAAATACAGCATTGATTTAAAAATACTACTTATCACCTATAATGAATATAATGACTGTGCCCGCTCCTACCTCTCTGACCTTCTCGTTCGACACACCCATTTCAGATACCTAAGGTCTGCAGACACAGTCACTCTGAAAACCACCAGGACCAAGCTGCGGTCATGGGGTGATAGAGCCTTCACAGCTGCGGTCATGGGGTGATAGAGCCTTCACAGCTGCGGTCATGGGGTGATAGAGTCTTCACAGCTGCGGACATGGGGTGATAAAGCCTTCCCAGCTGCGGTCATGGGGTGATAGAGCCTTCACAGCTGCGGTCATGGGGTGATAGAGCCTTCACAGCTGCGGACATGGGGTGATAGAGCCTTCACAGCTGCAGACATGGGGTGATAGAGCCTTCACAGCTGCGCCACCCCAGCTCTGGAATGCCCTTCCCAGCCAGATCCACTAGGCAAAAAATTTGCCATCCTTCAAACAAGAACTCAAAACCCACCTTTTTAAACTCGCCTTAAGCACTTAGCTTCTTTCCACTTCTCTTGGTCCTCAATGTACATGCTATTGGTCTTATCACCTAATCTCATTATATTGTTTGTGTTATTATTATTATTTCTCTAGGTTTTTGTATTTCCACTATTGTTGATTTTCTCTGTGAACCGCTTTCAGTACTTAGAAAAACGCTATTCAAGTTCAAACTATTATTATTATTATTATTTTAGGTTTTCAGTATGTGTTGTCCTTGTTGGCTATGTGGCATTTGTGAAAACATACCATAGTTTGTTTTTGAAAACTTTAGTTTTCACTGTCCTAGACACATTTAAAACCCCTTTAGACCCCTATGTCATGGCATACAGAGAGTCAGTAAGGTTAATTCACCGATGTAAGTGCAGCCACACTTGTGTTCTGTTTGTTTTGGGGACTTGAACATTAATTGGTCAATTCCATGCACTTTGCTCATTGTCATTTGGAGCTGAGCCCCTGAATGGCCGAATCCTAAAATTGCCACTGTTTGTAATACTGGCCCTAGACTATTTGGCCCGGGGTGTAGTAACCTCAATGAACCACCAGATGGGGGCAGTGTGCTGTGTATCAATTTACCTTTAGGTTTCTGTGGACAATTCTCTGGGAGTGCAAATAGGCCACAGCTTCCAACACCTGTCTGACAACGTTGCTTGTGTCTCTCTCAGAGTAGTAACCTTGATCTAAAATCCAGTCAAAGACCTCTCTGCCAGTAGCTCTGCAGAGAAAAACATCCAATGAAAACCACTCCCATGCATTCTCTCATGAACTCTAGTATCATAAAAATCTACTTGCAACATACAAAAAGGCATAGATGACAAAAATTACATTATTTTGAAGTCTGAAAATATACATTTTACAAAAGAGTTTGGAAAGGCATTCAGTTATAGTCTGCAGGGTAGGCAATTTCTTTCTACCCACTTTGAAATCAAATGGGACAAAAAAACAATGACTTCAAGTGAATAAGTACAAATAAATAGCCTGAACCACTGTCATCGAGTAACCATCTGTAAGACTCACAGCTCCAGGAACAGGAAGTATTCCTTCCTAGTTTCAAAGACATCAACCAGCTGAAGGATGTTATGATGTTTCACCCTGTTGAGGAGGGAGACCAAAGGAAACCGAGAGATACTGTTATGCTGCATCACGCAGTTATGAACCATGATCAACAGCAATTACATTTCTTCACAGTATGGTTTAAAACAATTTGGTACAATTTCCAATTTAAGTGAAATTCTGGTGATGAAATGCTTACCCATGCACTGAATAACTGTACAGACTGCTGCCATTAATTATACTGTATTAAGGACTTAAAGATGTTATTAAAATCTATATAGGAAGTGAACCATTTCTAACAGCACTGAAGTTACGATTAATTAATTCAAATGATAGATTGGTCTCACTACAGAAGTAATACAATGACTGCTAATAAGACAAACGTTTGAATGTTGTTTAGCTTTATATTGAACTTGTGATTATGATATACCATATTATTTATTTCATTTGCCAGTCTTTGGTTCAAAAGATCCTACTGTTTGCTAATTTAAGTGTAAACTGTGGGATGATCAAGCCAGTGCCTCTGGGGCACATACAGTATTCTGCTGCAGAGTGCGTTCAACACCAAGCCACTGTCATTTCAACAAGGCCTCTACTCTAACTTTACAAACTTTCCTGTCCAATAAAGAATAAAATGCTGAAAGACTATGTTACAAAAACAGAAGTATGCACAGCTAAACACATGTAGAATGTAATTCTAACTTAATAAGACACACTTTCTTTCCTTTTCTAAGCTATTTAAGAGTGTATGGTATTCATGGAAGTTTGAATGCTTAAAGGGCAGAAGGAGGATTCAATTGTAATTGCAAAGCATAGGAATTTTTAAACTACTGTATATATAGTATACTTATAATCCAATGATTCATGCAGTCCTGAGGCATTTCTCATGCCAAGGTTAAAGCTGCATTCATACATGAGTCAAACTTAGTTTCACTCACATTTTCAAGATTAGGATCTCATTCTTGGCAGCTTTTCTCACTTTCCTCCCATCCTTTTTCAGGAACTTTTTACAGGTGAACATTTTCAGTGTGTTTTTGTCCTTCGCTCTGAAAATCTCACAAAACTCCTCCCTGTAGCCACACAGAAAAACAAACATTTCACAACTAGTAAATATGTATACTAAAAAGAAGGATGAGACTATTTCATCCTAGTCTCTAAATACAGAAAGAAAGATTTAAGTAAGAATTGTACAGGAATACTCACGATTTGACAATTTGTCCAAGGTCATATTTATCAGTGACCTCTGATGGATTGTTATATTCCTTTTTCTCTCCCGGTGTCAAACAGCCAAATGGCATGTCAGCTCCTGCCCTTTACACCACCTGTGTCGGAGAAAGAGCACAATGTTACTGAAACACACATTGTGCGTATCATAAAGGAGACACAGAGTTCCACGTACCAAACAATGGAATACATTGAGAAACTATCTGGGTGAGGTCCATTATGATATTATGTTAAAGTAACAAAGAGTGTAGACCTGTATTGTGTAAGATGTGTCCAGCATTGCATTAGCGTTGTCTGTAATGTAGCCTGTCATTAACAAAGCTGCAGGATTGGGAACAGATCTAGAGCCTGGATTCGTGTGCAGACCAAAATAATCTATGCTTCCAATCCATGCACACATTAGCCAGAGTAGCAGCATGCACTTCTAAATGTGTTTATTGAATACGCCTGTAATTGTCTTCATGAGGCAATTTGTGCTCAACATTATAATGACGTTGATTAAGAGCTTCAGGGAACATTGTAATTTGCATTCCACTGAACCTTGAGAGTAACTGAGTGAAATCCCAAAAACTTACTCACAAAAGCTGCCTTGTACAGTACAAAGCCGTAAAGGTGCACTGAGTAGAATTTTGCAAAGTGAAAACTCTGACCAGATTACAAAATCTGTAGTACATCTATTTCCTGAAAAAAGAAAATAGGAAAAAACAGCATGTATTTTACATTTTGAACAAAGATTGGGGGACATTCTTTAATATAATTTGGTCCATATTTAATACGGTCCATCTTTAATATACAGTAATTTATGCATTTTAGGCCACACGTTTTCATGTATCAAAGCACTGCATAGTGTAGGGAATCATTATAACACAGACATTGTTTTTTCCAGATTTTTCAAATAACAAGAAAAACTGTTTTACAGCGTTTGTAAAATAGTCACTTAAACGAGATAGTAGTTCTGTTTCTAAGGCTCAAATTCTACAGATAGTTCCTTTAACATTTCTAGAAGGCTTTTTTTATTTTCAATTAGCAGTGAGCCAGACCTGTATGGTATAATGGTTGAAAACTTCCTCTGCTGTAAACTGTTCCTATGAGACTACATTTTTTGATTATTCATTGGGATTATTCTGTAATCTTATAGACTAATCTATGGCTCTGTGAGTTATATGAGACTGAGACTATTCTGTGAGACTGAGACTATTCTGTGAGACTGAGACTATTCTGTGAGACTGAGACTATTCTGTGAGACTGAGACTATTCTGTGAGGCTGAGACTATTCTGTGATGCTGAGACTATTCTGTGAGGCTGAGACTATTCTGTGATGCTGAGATTATTCTGTGAGGCTGAGACTATTCTGTGATGCTGAGACTATTCTGTGAGATTGAGACTATTCTGTGATGCTGAGACTATTCTGTGATGCTGAGACTATTCTGTGAGATTGAGACTATTCTGTGATGCTGAGATTATTCTGTGAGACTAAGACTATACTGTGAGGCTGAGAATATATTGTGAGGCTGAGACTTTTCTGTGAGGCTGGCACTATTCTGTGAGGCTGAGACTACTCTTTCAGACTGTGAGATGACTTAAATGGATGTAAAGCAGTGAGTATTGTAGCAGAGGAACAGTATGCGTTTAATCACCATAAACTGGTAAATGTTTCAATGTATTACTTCCAATTTAGTCTCTGACAAGTCCCTGAAAATACCATGAATTTAGGTTACCATTTCTCTGTTCTAACTCATTCAGTTATTAGCCAGACTGATCCTCAGAAGTAAAGTGAATTGATTGTTTTTAAGAAACAAAGAAGATATGCAATCCACAATGAAAAACAAAATGCTTTATGTAACTGTATATTCAGCCTTGAGATTTCTCTCACAGAAGTAGCAGCAGCAGTGGTAATTGTTCTTTCTGAACAGAGCATACAGTTCCCGGAATACATGCAATATGAACGTCCTCTCTGTATGGGTGTCTGGCTGCTAAACAATCCTGTGGATTTGGCAGCAGGAAGCTGAGTGAAATACAGTGGGAGGAGGAGAGGGAATCTGACTGAGGTGACATCTCAGAGGAGCTATCAGTCACGTCCCTATTATGAGAAGAAAATGGATGGTTCATCTCTGGTGGAAAATCAATGCAAGGTTTGATTCTGTGCTAGAGGAAAAAAGAAGTCCTAATAGAAGGATCATGAATGAGGGAACAATGGAAAATGTAACAATGGGAAAATTAAGAATAAATACAGAGTTTGGCGTTTGTAAATTAAACATTTCCACAGCTCCACTGATTTTAATTGTGTAGAATTGATTTCTAAGCAGTTTGTTGTGCTGATGTTGTGCAATGTATCATTAAAAATACATATAGGAAAGACAATAAACTGTATATAAAAACGTGGGAAGTTTCAGTCATTTGATTGGAGAGCAGTCTTTTGTATACACTTCAGTACTAGATCGTAAATTACATTTTGCTGACATTTAAATGTACATTTTCATATAACAAAAATAAGAACTCAAGATGAATGAGGCGTCTGCTCTGAATGGGGTTAAGTGATCCTTACTTTACTAATAGCTGAGAGCAGGAAATAATATTAAGGATGGTTTACTGGCAGACAGACAGACAGACAGACAGACAAGTCCAGTAAATATGGTTCCAAACAGAAAGATGAGGATTTCTCCAGCATTTATTCAATATTTTATATTGTTAGCTTTGAAAGAATTATGCTGTTGAATACTCTGCAGAGATTTAATCGGCATTCTGCAAATGTTCAACTGTCTCTAAAGCTGTAAACCATGTGGCCTGAAGGGACAAATCTCTACAAATGGGTAAAATGAGACCCTGTAGCAATTTGAGACAAGCAAATTAAGAAAGTGCTTTTATTTGCACATTAGGCTGAGCTAAAGCTGGCTCTTCCAGTGACTAGACCGTGTAATAGAACACACTTCATTTTCCACATGCACAAACCCTCTCAGAATAGCACTTTGGGCCAGGATAGAGAAGCCAAAGTGTCATTCGAGTCAGAATGACTGCATCCTAAAAATATATATTTCTCATAAACACCCAAAAGCCAGAGCCATTAGCTCTCTACACAGTAAACACTAGCATTTCGTTTTTTTTAATGTCACAAGAGCTTTCAAATCGTTGATTTAATTGCCTGTACATAGTGTTTGAACACTGCTGTTTTTGGCAGCTTTACCATCTGAGCTGATTTAAGGCGGTGCGGCCAAAAGGTTTAGCTGACCCGTAGACTGGTGGTAATGAGCCAGAGAGGGAGATAACGAAGCCTGTGCAGTTAAAGAGGAGAAGACGGTCGTGAATCAATCATGGTCACAGGGAAGAGACAATGAGGAGTGTAGATCAGGCCACAGTGGGACTCATTACTACAACTTGAGAATCAGGTCTCAGGAGAGACTTCACTTACTGGATGAACGGCACAATGGAACTGATTTAATCAGCCTGGCCCAGTGCATCTCTCTTACTGCAACTGACAAGCCATTTGTTCTGCGTTGTCATGTCCTAAAACTTAGCTAGTATGATTTTGATTTGATTAATCTATTCTCTATAACTATAGTGATACTAGTCCATTGTTAGTGATCCAGACTCAGTCCATGCCCAAAAATATTGTTCCTTGTTCTATTTCATGCACCCCCGTACCACTAATAGACATTTAGGTGTTGGGATTCACTCAAGATTTAGGCTCAGATTCTGCCAAATCTGGTCCTTGAATAACGTCAACCATTTTGTATCATTTTTCTTTTTGGTGTGCAACTCTATCTAATTTGTAAAGTTTATTAATACTGAAATTATACTGTATGCTGCTGTATGCATCTTGTCACTGTGGCATCTGACAGCTTTCTTTACTGTGGATTTTCTCCCCTCAGGATTAGCAGTTTTAGTGAGGCTTTCTTCATTACTGCTCAAAATCAGCTCACATGTGATTAATCTACACCCTTAGAACACGTAGTAATTCCAAGACAGGCTGTAATTCCAAGACAGAAGCTAGCGTACCTCACAACCCTGGAAACCTCACACTAACTTGCCTCAACTTCCAGACAACCACACATGCCTAACTTCTGCCTGCCCCCCACCTTATACCTACCTTAACTCACCTTCCTAACAACCTTGGACTTATTTCCTGTGAGCTCACAGTCTGTATTATAGACTCTGCCAGCAATGACGGAAATATGTGAAATCATGAAATGCGTTGATCCTGTTTTTTGTTTTTGTCACTGATATTTGGTCACAGTTTTCACAATTGGGCAATGACAGTTTTTAAACATGGAGACCAAACCTAACCAATTAGAAATATCTAAAGGGTTTTAGCTTAGGCTATGAATTTCCTTTTTCAGCAGTTCAAGGCAGACTGGGTGTACAAATTTGTATAGCATATTGACACATAATTTAAATCAAGCAACTTACCAAATTATACAAGACTTACTTCTGTAATTTAGATACTACCTGACACTAACATAATCTCACCTTCCTAACAACATCAATTAACCGCACCTTAAATGCACCTTACCTTCAATAGAACCTCACACACCTTATCTCACCTGACTGACAACCTCACACTTAAGCACCAGACCTTCATTAGAACCTCACACATACCTTACTCTCACCTGACAACCTCACAATTAACACACTTCACCTTCCTTATAACCTTGCACATACCTTACCCTCACCTGACAACCACAATTAATATACCACACCTTCCTGACAACCTCACACATACCTTACCTTCACCTGACTGACAACCTCAGACATACCTTACCTTCACCTGACTGACAACCTCAGACATACCTTACCTCACCTTCCTGACAACCTCACACATACCTTACCTTCACCTGACTGACAACCTCACACAAACCTTACCTTCACCTGACAACCTCACACATACCTTACCTTCACCTGACTGACAACCTCACACAAACCTTACCTCACATGCCTGACAACCTCACACATACCTTACCTCACCTTCCTGACAACCTCACACATACCTTACCTTCACCTGACTGACAACCTCAGACA
>JACXGM010004188.1:16410-27165 GCA_016801145.1 Umbra pygmaea | reverse complement strand
GACTCACAACCTGACAATTAACACATTACACCTTCACCTGACTGACCTCACACATACCTTACCTTCACCCGACTGACAACCTCACACATACCTTACCTCACCTTCCTGATACCTCACACATACCTTACCTTCATCCGACTGACAACCTCACACATACCTTACCTTCACCTGACTGACCTCACACATACCTTACCTCACCTTCCTGACAACCTCACACATACCTTACCTTCACCTGACTGACAACCTCACACATACCTTACCTTCACCTGACTGACAACCTCACACATACCTTACCTTACCTTCCTGACAACCTCACACATACCTTACCTTCACCTGACTGACAACCTGACAATTAACACACCTCACCTTCCTTAGAACCTCATACATACCTTACCCTCACCTGATAACCTCACAACTACGCACCTCAGCTTCAATAGAACCTCATACATACCTTACCTCACCTGACTGACAACCTCATAATTAACGCATCTCACCTGCCTTAGAGCCTCACATATACCTTACCCTCACCTGACAACCTCACAATTAACGCAGTTCACCTTCCATAGAACCTCACACAAACCTTACCCTCACCTGACAACCTCACAATTAATTAATCTCACCTTCCATAGAACCTCACACATACCTTACCCTCACCTGACAACCTTACAAACAAAATACCTCACCTTCCTGACAACCTCACACATACCTTACCTTCACCTGACTCACAACCTCACACACCTACCTTACCTCACCTTCCTGACAACCTCACACCTACCTTACCTCACCTTCCTGACAACCTCACACATACCTTACCCTCAGCTGATTGACAACCTTACAATTAATGCACCTCAGCTTTCTGACAACCTCACACATACCTTACCTTCACCTGACTGACAACCTCACACATACCTTACCTCATCTCACCTTCCTGACAACTGCACACATACCTTACCTTCACCTGATTGACAACCTCACATATACCTTACCTCACCTTCCTGACAACCTTACAATTAATGCCCTCCAGTTTCCTGACAACCTCACACAGAGCTAAACTCCTATTTGTCACATCGATCTAGATTTTGTTGGACATTTGCATCAGTTAGGTAATGGGGGACAGTAGATCTTTAACTGGGTCAAGTCTGTCAAAAGCTCATTCCATAGGTTTTGGATTAGATCGACCACCAAACCTCAAATTTTGCCTTAGAGGTATTAGCTTTATCAACTTCTTTTTCACTGGCATTTCTTTGGCAGCTTTACATTAACACATGTAGGGGTACATTTATGCCTGTAATCCTCTGTCAGCTAGCAACACATTGATCCTAGCATTCACTTTCCATATTCTAGGTGGCTGTATAACAGAGATAATGAAAGAGCAGTGCCGGCAGGTTTGCCAGCAAATTTTCATAAGCTGCTTGTGTTTGAATACATTCATGTTTGTTCTTACCTTTTACCCCTTCCATGCATGCCCTAAAATAAGCCTCTGCAAATGTGTTTCTGGCTGCTCTGTGGCATGAATGGTGAGCGCATCTGGGTAGTATTGCATTACATTGGGGTCTTGGCACTGCCAGCAGAAGACTACAAATGTAGGCTACCCTTAAGCAGTAGAATATCTGGTGTTTCACCCCAAATATTCTCTCTTTTAACAGCCAGAATATTAAGCCTTGTGGCAAAAGTCCAGTTCCAAAACAGGTCCTGCTGGGACAACACATGCTGTTCTTTCATAATGAGTTATGAACACGTAGCTAATGATATCGGCAGAGGGAATCTTGCCTGGTTCAGTAAACAGGAATCCCAAACACAACTTGCTGGTCGTCAAGAAGGTGTTTCTTTAATATTCTCTGACCCTATTTTACCAAGTTGACTGAGAACATTTACAGCAACAACCTGGGAGCAATTAGGGTTAATTACTTGCTCAGTGACCGAATGACACACTTTCCACCTTGGAGCCTCAGGGATTTGATTTTTAGCAACCTTTCCAATTTCTGGTTAGATGCTCTAACCGCTAGGTTATCTGCTGCACTGGATTGAGGTCAAATGGGGTGAAAGGCTGTCCCTTAGGACATGCCAGAGAGATCGTTTTACTCTTCTGCCCTCAGCTTAAACATGTTTTGTTTTTTACCAATCCCAATGGAGGATATCTATTGGTATGTGTAACATCTAACCTAATAAATATTTCAGTTACTGCATCCTCAGCAATTCATAGTACCCTCCAGGGGGAATATGAGGGAGAAAGGCAAATAGTTAGTTGCTCACAATCAAGAGACATACTAACAAATGCACAATGTATAGTAATGCAGATACTGTAGACTTCTATGTTTGTAAAGTATTTCCAAGATATAACAGAAATTTATCACACAATATGTTTATTTTTATAGACACAACATTATGACCACTTACCTAATATTTTGTATGTCCCACTTTTGCCACCAAAACAGCAGCGCCATATGCAACAAACTGTGATGCACTGTGTGTCCTGACAACTTTCTATCAGAACCAGCATTAACGTTTCAGCAAAATGAGCTACAGTAGCTCGTCTGTTGGATCAGACCACACGGGTCAGCCTTCGCTCCCCAGGTGCATCAATGAGCCATGACCCTGTTGTCAGTTCACCGCTTTTCCTTCCTTGGACCACTTTTGATAGGTACTGAACACTGCAGACCTTGAACACCCCACAAGAGCTGTAGTTTTGGAGATGCACTGACCCAGTCGTCTAGCCATCACAATTTTACCCTTTCCACTCATATCCTTTCGCTTGCACATTTTTCCTGCTTCCCATTTTTCCTGCTTCTTCTTATACTTGAAGTGTTAAAGGAATATTTTACCCAAACTCAATTAGCAAATAACACATCCTCTGCACTTTCACCCTGTAAATTTATGCTAGTATTTCTGGTAATGCAACATGCGGTAGTTGAGTGTTGTCATGCTAATGGTGGGTGTGTAATAAATTTTTTTGTTTTGCTACAGAGAATAGCTAGATGATAGCATGTTTTTA
The DNA here is from genome assembly GCA_016801145.1 of Umbra pygmaea. Taxonomy (NCBI): domain Eukaryota; kingdom Metazoa; phylum Chordata; class Actinopteri; order Esociformes; family Umbridae; genus Umbra; species Umbra pygmaea. The sequence continues at coordinate 24,173 of JACXGM010004188.1, read as the reverse complement.
ATTCCAATTAACTTTAGCAACAGTGATTCCTAGATAAAAGAACAGGGAGTAAGCATGAAATTAGGCACATCCTGACTCATCACGGACCTCATTTATAAATGTTTCTTATGCACAAAATAATGCATACGCTAATTTCTAAGCAGACGTTGGGATTTATAAAAACAATTTTGACGTGAGAACGTGCAATCCTTCATGCAGACATTTGACCGATGCGTACTCTCAAAAATGTGAGAAATTAGAAACTCCTTTGGCAGAAGAATGAATCTCGAGAAAAGCTTTCAAATTGATAAAACTGTGAAAAATAAATCCAATTATAACCGCTCACGTTTTACACAAGAGTTCCCTGGAGTGCACCCAAAAAACAAGATTTTGTATAACGAGTCAACAAACTGAGATAGCTGCAAAATAGCCGCTCAAATATATTGTAGTTTTATCAAGAATCATATTTAATTGGATCTATAATTATTCTTGCATGTTATGAAATGTATTGCGATAAACAATTAGGTAAACAGGAGAACAAATTACATAATTACATGCATAATGATGCACACTGGCTGCTTTAGCACTGAAGAATTCTGAGAGAGCAAATATTCAGAGAACAACAAGATTTACTGGCCAAAGATGATGAGTGGCTGATGAGCTGGTTCCAATTACCAAGAGCTATTATCTTGGATCTCTGTGCTGTGGTGTGCCCAGGTTAACAGAGAAGCACTGCAGAAACCAAGCCATGTCTGTACCACTTCAAGTACTGTCAACACTTAGATTTCTAGCAACAGGCACTTTTCAAAGAAAATTGACTGATAGGTCAGGGATCTCTCAGGCAACCATATGCCACATTATCAATGTGTTTTTCTTTTCCTGTGGTAGAAAGTAAAATTGGATTGACGCCCCTCTACATAAAGTTTCCTTACACGGTGGGTGAACAGGCAAATAAAAAAGTGCATTTTGCAGCACTGTTTCCCAAATGTAATCAGAGCTTTTGACTGCACTCATGTTGCTATAAAAGCACTCAGTAAGAATTAATTTGTTTTCATTAATCGAAAGCATTATCATTCTATTAATGTCCAAATGTGATGCGGTCATGGTACTAATGTAGTGCCACAGTGGCCTGAGTCAACCCATGACTACTTTGTATGAAGGAACAGCAGTGTTGAGCACAGAAATGAGACCGGAGCTGTGCGTAATGGCTGGCTTCTAGGTACGGAGTAATTGAGAAATTCTACATCAATTGCAGATTTCCCTAGTGCAGTGCCTAATTTAATAACTTTGCGGGTGACAATGGATATCCCCTCAAACGGCGGCTACTCATTCCTTTCATCAACCCACAGAATGCAGAGGAAAGGTACTGCAATATGCACCATTGCCAGTCAAGTGCTGTTGTGGAGCGCAACATTGGGCTTCTGAAGGGAAGATGGCGCTGCCTCAATTCCTCAGGCAGAAATCTTTTATACAAGCCTGAAAAAGTCTGCGACATCGTGAGAGCCTGTGCTGTGCTACATAATGTGGCACAGCTAAGGAATGTGGCATTCATCCTTGACGCTGTATGCTGTGTTGGCCCCGACCCCCAACATCTATCCCCATGTGTTTGAACCAAACGCAGCTGCTCTATGCTAGCGTGTGGATGTGCTGCGTCATTTGTAAGAACAAGGAATGGAAACATACAGTAACACAATTTATTAAGTAATTTTTTTAATGTACAACTCATATCACACAAAACATTTTAATTTCCTTCATGGCCGTGCATCCTCTTTAATAGCGTTGATGGGGTTTCAGCGTCTGCCGGAACACATCTGTGAGGACACGGCCCCTGGAGGCTTGTGGAAATGAAGGTCCTAGCTCCTCCTCGGCACCACTCAGTCCACTGGAACACACAGTGACTAAAAACAATAGCAAACATAAATTGTGTAAATAAATGTTGAAATACAACTTGAATGTACTTGGTTTACTCTTCTAACGAGGGAATACTAATACATACCTGTATCATCCGGTGAGTCTTGCATGTCCATGTCTTCCTCCACCTGCATTAATATACCGTTCAGGACGGATTCCCCTAAAATACCCACAAGTTGCTCATGAAGAGGGTTGAGCTCCAGTGTCCCCTGTCCGCTGCCTGTGGACAAACACTTTGGCTGTGTAAAGCAATTAGCTTTTTGGCCTACACTTTAATATCACTCCACTTCTTTTTTGTTTCTGTAGTGGTCCGACCTTCCCCAGTCACATTCACAGTGTTTGCCACATGCTGAAACCTTAATGCCTTTTTGGAATTTCTAATGCCTGCACTGTGTCCACCAAACAACATCATTTTTTCTTTTTTCAACCTCACCTAGTGTACATTTCACACTGAAATTCCTTTTTTTGTATTTCTGTTTGGATTTGCCATCATTGCAGTCATGATCTATGAAAATTAATTCAGGGTGTTTCAGTTACCATTTATAGGCATATCTGGACATTAATTGGGTGAGACATGAGGCTCGCACAAGAAACATTTCTAGTAGATTGTAATTTATAAAGGAAAACCAGCATTGGATGTGTGTGCATTCTACATTGAAAATCAATTATTTGTCATTGTTTAAATGTATGCGATTTAGTACTGAACACTACAAAACCAAAATGCAGGTATAAAATATTCCTTTAAGCATACTGTCAATTTTTGTGACTTAGATGAAGATCAGTTCAAATGTGTTGAACAATTCACACATAACTCCACCAAATTTCTACGTGTTCACATTAATTCCTTGCCAATGTAGACTGTACATTCACCTACCACTTGATTTGGTACACCTGTTCAACTGCTTCAACACAAATATCTAATCAGCCAATCACCTGCCAGCAAGTCAAAGCATGGTGATTTAAGTGGTTTTGAATGTGGCATGGTTGTTGGTGCCAGACGGGCTGGTTCGAGCATTTCGGAAAGTGCTGGTCTACCTAGGTTTTCCCACAAAACCATCTCTAGAGTTGACAGAGAATGTTCTGAAAAAGAGAAAATATCTCTGAGTGGCAGTTCTCTGGGCGAAAAATCCTTGTTTATGGCACATGTCAGAGCAGAATGGCCAGACTGGTTCGAGCTGCTCATTACAACCAAGGTATGCAGAAGAGCAGCTCTGAACGCACAACAGAAGAAGACCACACCAAATGCCACACCTGTCAGCTAAGAACAGGAAAATTAATCTACAATTTGCACGGGGCGGGCCGACCACAACGGGAGAACAGAAGGTTGGAAAACGTCTCGATTTCTGCTGCAAAACTGAGATGGCAGGGTCAGAAATTGGTGTAAACAAAAGTATGTGATTTGAAATGTACTTAAGTATCAAAAGTAAATATGTGATCTTAAATGTACTTAAGTACACAAATTAGAAGAAGAAATAAAAAAGGTGTCATATTTGTCATTGCATGATGTAATTGTAGAGTTTCTTCTTACCATTATGTCTAGGATATACAGTTAGTGCCATAATTCATTGGACAGTGAGCATATTTTTTGATATTTTGGTTCTAACACTTTGAGTTTTAAAGGATACAATGTCAGCTTTAATTTGTGTTTTTTTTCATATATTGGATGAACCGTTCAAAAATGACAACAACTTTTGTACATGGTCTCCCAATTTTTGGTCACCAAAATTGGATCGAAAGGAGCCAGTTGAGGTGGTTCCCTGTGCGCCTTCCTAGGGAGGTGTTCCAGGCACGTCCGGCTGCCAGGAGGCCTCGGGGAACACCCAGGACTAGGTGGCGGGATTATATCTCCAACCTGGCCTGGGAATGCATTGGGATCACCCAGTTGGAGCTGGTTAATATGGCTCAGGAAAAGGAAGTTTGGGGTCCCCTGCTGGAGTTGCTGCCCCCGCGACCCGACCCCGGGTAAGTGGACGAAAATGGATGGATGGACTTATCTGTCGACCTAGTGGCCTGAAATTTTTTATAAAATGTCAGACATGTTTGCATCTGAATTCCAAACATGTTAAGGTGCTCTTGTTGGTTACCATTGCACGTTTCACAGTGTAAATAATTAGAGCATCTAAACAGCAAACTATTGCGAAGCTGCATGAAAAGAGAGAGCTAAGCTATCATTACTGATGAGTAGGAGCTTTGTCTATGTTTCACATTGGCAACATTAATTTGTGCGTTCTTTTTTAGCCAAATCAATTTGGAGGTATAGCATATACTGCTTGTTTTCATGAATATTGGAATTTATTCTTGAAATAAAATTACACACTGGTGTAATTATTAGTATTTATTGTGGTCATTCATTTTCATAGTTTTAATACAGTTGTATCTCTGTGTATTCTGCGGGACTGGTCTTCCAGCTCCCAGCAGCTCCTCAACTCAAAATTGTTTGAATGTTGTCACGTGTTTTCATGCTCATGATTTTTAGGCATCACTTTGTCTACAGCCAGGTGTCCTAATACATAGAGTAGAACAAATCATTATGTATAATAATAATGTGCGACTTAGCCCACTACGCCACGTGGACTCCAGTTTGTGGTAATATTTCATAAAAATGGGTCTAGACCAGGGCCATACACACATTTTAAATGGCAACATGCTGAAACTGGAAAAAAAGCATGTAAGGGCTAAAATCTGGGGACAATTATGACACTTACTTAAGAGCAATTTTTGAGGGGAACAAAAAAGTAGTGCTGTAAAACACATCCTACATTGTAATATGTTAAATGTATATTGAGGAACCATAAATACTATACTATTGGAAAATTGATATGTACTTAACTGAAGGGTTGTCCCAAATTCAAATGTTTAAATCATTGTAATACTACTAATACATCTAGTTATAGCATTGTTCCTCGTCAGTCCAGTATCTACAATGCATTCAGAAATTATTCACAGCGCTTCACTTTTTCCACATTTTGTTATGTTGCACCCTTATTCCAAAATGGATGAAATTCATTATTTTCCTCAAAATTCTACAAATAATACCCCATAATGACAGTTTGAAAGCAGTGTGTTTGAAATCTCAAATTTAGTCCAAATTAAAAATCCCAAAATCATATTTTGCACAAGTATTCACAGCCTCTTGCTCAATATTTTGTTGAAGCACCTTTGGCAGCAATTACAGCATGAGGTCTTTTTGAGTACGATGCTACAAGCTTGGCACACCTATTTTTGGGCAGTTTCTCCTATTCTTCTTTGCAGGACCTCTCAAGCTCCATTGGGTTGAAAAGGGAGGGTTGAAATTGGGTTGAAATCGGATTCAAGTCTGGGATCTGGCTGGGTCACTCAAGGACATTCACACAGTTGTCCTGTAGCCACTCCTTTGTTACCTTGGCTGTGTGATAAGGATCAATGTCCTGTTGGAAGTTGAAACTTCACCCCAGTCTGAGATCCAGAGCGCTCTGGAGCAAGTTTTCAGCAAGGATGCTTCTGTATCCATGATGTTGCCTCCACCATGCTTCACTGTAGGGATGGTATTGGCCAGGTAATGAGTGGTGCCTGGTTTCCTCCAGACATGACGCATGCCATTCAGGCCATAGAGTTCAGTCTTTGTTTCATCAGACCAGAGAATTTTGTTTCTCATGGTCTGGCAGTGCTTCAGATGCATTTTAGCAAACTCCAGGTGGGCTCTTATCTTTTATTGAGGAGTGGCTTCTGACTGGCTTCTGACTGGCCACTCTACCATACAATGGTTATTGGTGGATTGCTGCAGAGATGGTTGTTCTTCTGGAAGTTTCTCCTTTCTCTACAGAGAAACGCTGGAGCTCTGTCAGAGTGACAATCGGGTACTTGGTCACCTCCCTGACTAAGGCCCTTCAATAATTGTGGCGGGCTCTGTAGCCTATGAACAATTAGATAGCTATGCTTTGTAGGTAACAACCGAGTAACAGAGTCACAGTTCAGCTCACGTAGCACAGCGTTCGTGGTTCGACTGGTTCGAGACCAAATTGGCACCTTCCTGTATAAGCGAACGATATTGCCTGTATAAATCTTTTTAATACACTGTCTGTACACTTACGAAGTTCTCAATGCATCGGTTTGCATGTAGGGACCCTCATTATGCTACCGTGGAAGTGTGTTGCTATTTGGAGCCTTGTTAGTGGTGAAAAATTGCGAATTCTTTTTACTTCATCCATGCCCCGACAACTAGAGTTATAAGCTAATTAGTGGTTTGAGTTAAAACAGGGCACATTTGATTAGCATGAAAACAAATCCCAGAGAATGGTCGAATCGGTACCAATGTGTTATTAACCCTTAGGTTCACATTTTGGGATGGTGGTATTTGATAAAAAATGTACTTACCGGTAGTTTACACGTAATTCCGCCATACAGATTTATGTGTAAATAAGCCATGTTTCCTTTTTCAATTCCTCTCACTCAAGATTTGATTATAGGATAAGAGATTAGACTTTTACATCTTTAGTTCGATGTATTTAACTTGATTTGAGTTGAGTTGAGTTTTAAAAACTGAAGAAAGCCTTTTCAACCAGTTTGTGTGAGCTTTTGTTTTGTTTTCTTTAAGTAGAGTTTGAATCCTCCACTGACAACTAGTTAGTGTCCCAAAGCCATTAAAGGCCAGACATGAACTACAACAGACTATTCGACCTAAAGACCTACGAGAGACAGTTTGAGACTAAGATTATCTGGATGAAGATGAAGGTTAGTTGAGTGGATGATAAGATGACAGAGCATCTAAAGGCTGACCTGATGCCACCATCACATCAGGAGCTGAACCAGACACATGAAGTAGCAGAGATTGGTACAGGGACAAAGGGAGACACCTTGGGGCCAAAGAAAGCAGTGTCATTGAGTTTGAAACACCACAGCAAGAGACAAGACTGACTGCTGAGGAGTAGATATGTTTCATCATTGGACCATTGGAAAAAAGGGCTTGAGGGTGAGTCCACCATCTAAGAGGGATATGACCAACCACGTCAACTACAGTGGTCGGCACCTAACGACAGACCATGAGGAAGTTTACGAGGAAGATGCCAACGACAGACCAGGGGCACATCACATGAACAAAACCATGGTAGTTAAGGAGAAGCCATTCATTGTAGATGTTTTGTTGTAACATACTGAAATGTAATATACTGAGTAAGGTTTAGGGATAATGGAGTTATTGAGACACTGATATATGACGTTGTAATAGAATTGTAGACTGTTGATAAAAATTGGCATAGTGCATCTACAGAGTACAATAGGACAAGATAAAGCAAAGAAATTTGATGGAATGCTATATCAGTAAGATCTCACTGTTATCCAGAAGTTGTCTCGTACGGGACAATTTTTTCTCAAACTGATTGGCACCAGAGATGTGGCTAGACCCTTTAATTCTGAAACTTTGCTGGAAGCACTGTTTGGGTGGAATGGTTCCACTACAACTCAAGTCCTTAAAAGTAAGATGCTGTCCTTTACAGACCGTACTGTCGCAGGAAGAACAAGGAGACTTGTGCTCATCACAGGAAACATAAAGATGAGTTGAAAGCAGTATTACGTATAACAAGACAGAAGAAAAGTTACCAAAACACAAACAAATCAAAAATACTAAAGTGTTGGCTGAAGGGAGCTGAAGATTTGGACTGAGATGAGGACAGATGGACTGTGTTGAGATTGGACTGATTTAAGGACAGACAGACAAAACTTGCAAAGTGCTAGGGAAAGAACAAGGGCTAGTGCTAGGGAAAGAATAAGGGCTAGTGCTGGGGAAAGACTAAGGGCTAGTGCTAGGGAAAGAATAAGGGCTAGTGCTAGGGAAAGAATAAGGGCTAGTGCTAGGGAAAGAATAAGGGCTAGTGCTAGGGAAAGAATAAGGGCTAGTG
>JACXGM010004188.1:0-16310 GCA_016801145.1 Umbra pygmaea | reverse complement strand
CATTGGGCTTTGATTGATTTACACAATGTAATAAGTAGAGAAGTGATTTTTTGATTTTACTGACAATAAGAGAGGTGCTAATAGTGTTACAGTAGAAATTATTCTGATGAACACATTTGACATAATTGTCAGGGAGTTATAGGATATATAGATTTCAACTTGGGTTATTGACGACTGACAATTATTGGTTGACAATATATTTATGATTAGACTTAATGTACTTCATCTAATGGTGATGTCAACTGTTTTACACAGATGTGGCACTCAGGATGGAGAACAACGGACACTTGGGACTGTGAAATATTCAGTTTGAACTACGTTTTGTTTTCCCGATTGTAGAAACTGCATATAATTGTTGGTGGGCACACATGCCTGAGGTTTGAAATGATCATTCTGTTTGAATAAACTAATTCACAGTGTTCATGTTTGGCTACAGGAGCCACAGAGGAGGAATTATATGGTGGATTTTAACCTCTTAAGGATCAGGCTCCCATCTTGAAATTCTGTCTGAAAAAAATACCCAAAGTTAACCTCTTGTTACACTGGGCCTGAAGCAAGGAGAAACATATGCTTGATTTTCTTTTTAAAGGAAAGACTTTGAAATTTGTGGATATGTAAAATAATTTAGAATACGTTTACACAGTGAATCTGGCACAAGATGAAAGAAAATCCATACTTTTTTTCCTACATATTTCAAATGCAAATAAAAAGCCATATATCGAGAATGGGTCCTGGAAACACTTCTAATCATGTTCCCCAAGGGAGGACAACATATGACAAAAATGTTTGAATGATAGAGTCAACAGCCAAGGAGCTATTGACTATTTTGTTAGAGGACCCCACGTGTCCTTCACAAAGTGTCCCCAAGTATCCAGGTTAATCATTTGCATATAAATAATTATAAAAAATTATGGTTACAAAAAAGTTTATATTCTTACAAAACACACATATTTATACAAAAGGCCAAGTTAGCAACCAGCAACGGCCTAGTGTCAAATTAGAACTCAAGTTTCATATAATCACATGCTAGTTTCTCTACTTTGTGCACTTACAATAATAATACAATAATAAATAATAATAATAATAATGAATATAATGTGAAAACAAACCACAGCATTCCAATGTTCATTGTTCAAATGTTTCCAAGCCAATTAAAATAAACAATGAGTAAAGGTCAACCAAGGATTTTCAATCAGGGAGAAATCTAGAGTTATACAAAGGCCATGTGGCATAATAACTTCAAATAACATATTTTACTCACTGATCTAAAACAGGAATGGCCACTCCATACACGTACCCATCTCCTCCATGCTTGGAGAGCTTGCAGAGTCAACCATCCATTCTGTGTCACTTTCTCTGCAAATCTCTTCCAAAGCATGGATAACATTGATATTTCTCTTTTTCGAAAAAGCTTTTAGACCTTTAGGAGGCATTTTATAAAAGCTTTAAAATGAACAAAGTCGAAAAACAATAAATATCAATTGTGTCTGAAACACTGCCCGGAAGACACTGCATAATAGTCTAGATTCATGGACACAAGAGTCACGGTTACGCATCCTTTTAGTTTATGTAGTTTTTGGCATCCTCTCTCCACCGAGAAATGCTGGAACTCTGTCAGAGTGACCATCGGGTTCTTTGTCACCTCCCTGACTAAGGTTCTTCTCCCATGATTGCTTAGATTGGCCGGGCGGCCAGCTCTAGGAAGAGTCCTGGTGGTTCTAAACGTCTTCCATTTATGGATGATGGAGGCCACTGTGCTCATTGGAACCTTAAATGCTGCAGATTTTTTTTATACCCTTCTCCAGATCTGTGCTTCGACACATTCCTATCTCAGAGTTCTACAGACAATTACTTCAAAGCTTCATGGCTTGGTTTGTTCTCTGGCATGCACTGTTAACTGTGGGGCCTTATATAAACAGTTGTGTGCCTTTCCAAATCATGTCCAATCAACAGAATTTAACCAATCAGGTTGTGGAAATCTCAAGGATGATCAGTGGAATCAGGATTGACCTAAGTTCAATTCTGAGTGTCATGGCAAAGGCTGTCAATACTTATGTACATGTGCTTTTTTCATTTTTTTTTTCTTTAGCATTTTTTATTGATTTTCCATTAATTCAAGTAGCATTTTAAACAGCACATATTGGCCCAATTATATACAAACATATTATATCTGTGTTACATAGATTCTAACCAATGTGAAATATTGCTTTTTTAATTTTTTACAAAAAATTGTTGTAACAACAAAATGTGGAAAAAGTGAAGCGCTGGGAATACTTTCTGGATGCACTGTATTTTAGCCCACATCTATGCCACGATAAGAGCATAGTTGTCAATATATATATTCATTGTGCAACTCCTATTCTGTGCATAGCCCTCAAGAGTTTTCCTTGTTTATTTCCTATTGCCATCAACTGAGTTCACTGAAACCACAGAACTCTTCTCCCTGCCTGGTCTCCCTTCCTACACTACCAACAACAAACAACACTAAAATTGAATATTTGAGTTTAATATTGAACTGTAGTTTTTTATGTGAAGTTATGGTCTAGTGCACCACCTCCTGGGCACTTGGGATATATCGGCACAAGCTCTCAGTTGAAAACGAATCGTTGGTTTCTGCTGTGCATGTTTCATTCATAGCATGCTAGCTGGGCATGTCAGGCCAAAAAATTATTATGACCAGACCAAAAAATATCCAGAGCTAAAGTGAAGGTCTGATTTTTGTATGGTTTATTTCATGTATTGTGTGTATTTTCTGTTTAGTAGTATGCCAATGCTTTGCATTGTTGTTTTGATTTGGATTCTGTGTACTGTTCCTTTAAGTTTGTGACACCTCTCTCCTGTTTGGCCACTCCTAGAATAGGCAGTTGTTAGATTAGGCTGATTGAATTTTATGTTCAGCCGTGTTCACTTAGTTTAGTAGCTGTCTCTATATAAACGCTGGCCAAGAGAGAGGTGTCGGGCATTGACTTCATGTTATGGGTGATCTTCTGTTTGGTGTGATTATTCCTGGACTTGTGGTTCTGCATTGGACACTCTACTTGATATGTGCCCTCACTACTATTATGCACTGTAAGGTGAGGATGTAAATATATGTATGAGTCAAGTGTACACTTATAGTTAACTACGCGGTTAAGAGCACAGCTGTACTATACTATAGATGTTGTGCAATCTCCATATATTACTGTCTGCCGTACACAAGTCAAGAAACCATGAGATCACTTGATTAAAAGTGCAAACCATATCCCTGCTTTGGTCTTCCTCCTTCAAACCACTACACCACCCTTCAACACTGTGACAGAACTGCCGTCTTTGTAATTTTAAGGATGGACGCAAACTGATGCTCACATTATCCTTCTGTCAGTAAAGCCAGAATTGAACCCTTCTTTTTCTCCCTCAAAACTATCCTGTATTAATAATATAACAGCATTCACTCGCTTTCTTGCCTGCATGAGAGTTGCAGAGCTCAGCATCACTCCCTGCAGGCATCCCATCATGAACCCCAGGACTTGGGACAGAATATTCAGTTTGGGCCTCCTCCTGCATGAAATAGATATGAGCCCAAGCAATTGTGCCTGCCAATCTCCTTCTCAAGCCTGTATCTGGATGGACACAACTGGTACCTGCCTGTCTGTAAAATACTAAGATTTAAAAACACATTTACAATATCTTCTGTGTTCTCCTAACTCACAGCATAGTCATAGTCTTTTCTTCAACCCCACCCTGGTACATGCCAAAAGTAAACATGCTAAACAGTGCCTTATATTTAGTACTCATCAGATAGGCTAATAAATCGGTTATGTTGCATTATTGCAAATGCTTGCATTATTTACACATTTTAGTTTGTGTTTGGCTTCAATGCACTTTGTGTCTTTCTACAAATGATTGAAGTAAAAAACAGCAGTTGTGCACAGGGCAACAAGGCACGCCAGCCTGGTGAAGGCAAGCACCAGATAGATTTTGTTGTGTTTCAGTAAATTTCTAATAGTTGAACTAGCCCTTTCTGAATCTAGGTATTTGTTTCTGCTGTCCTTTGAAGGATTATTTTATTCAATCAAGTATTATGATCATTTGGAAAATTGCATTTTTGATTTAACAGATAAAAGAGAAGCAAACTCTTAGATTAGATAGACAAATGAGAGACAATGGATATAGATAAATATAATAGATAAATTGATTAGATTGAAAGATAGAAATAGAAAGCTAGAATTATATAGGCAGATTATAATGATACATAGATATATTGTATATAGACAAAGAAAGATAGTATAAATATAGGTACATAGATGACCACACACACACCGAATGAGGTTATATAACTCCTTCATAATGACATGCTCCTCTATGACACTTTGTTCTACAATCCCATTATTGTCTCGCTATGCAGCACTGGCTCCAGTAGTGAAGAGCTGGCTCAAGGGTCACGTTTAAAAATGGTTTCATGTCTGAACGAGATGACAGGAACAACAGACATTGTTCAAATTATATTCAATTATTTTGTTTTCTGAGCAGAACTATATTCTAATGCGGTATCAGCAAACAACCCAATTGTGAGACAGAGCATCAATAGGTGGTGATACTTACATAGCTAATAGAAATATTGATTAGCATAATGCATAAACATTCATAACAATTGCCTTGCTGACTGAGCCTATGTGCTAACCCTGAATCATGAATATGCAAAGTGCCTTGTCACAACACTCCGGAGACAAACAAGTTACACATTGTTCTTCTTCAAAGAAGTCTGCCTAATAGTTAAATAAACAGTCTGGAACATTGAGGATATAACAAGCACCAAACTACGATATAAACAAATGCTGAATACTACATTGAGGTATGGTATATTATAAAATCTACAGCGGCATGCTAGATATGACGCATAGTAGCCATTTTTTTTATCTTAGCATGACTTTACATGTAAGCATCTGTAAATAACTTCTGCTTTGGGATTATTTCCTAAAGGTTAGATGCTCAACAAAGAATGACCAGAAGAAACGATATAATACACTGAATGAATTTACTTACATTAGAGATTGTATACTGTACATCTTAGTAAAATAGTACTTTGAGTGCCAGATTGGGAAGTTACCATGGTTGGATATCTATTAAACACATAAAGTCAGGACAACCAGTTAATGTCCCATGCAGCTTCATCTGGTCTCCAATCTAGGGATCCAGCAGCACCGCCCCTGTTTACATTCAGTCCCCGCAGCAGTTGGATAAAGAACACAGTTACCATTTCTTCAATATTAAAAAAGTTGTGGAAGACATACTTTTAATTTTTTATTTCAATAATTTTAAAATAATAAAGAATCATTTATATACTAAAAAGACTATCAACTTATTTAAACAAAACAAAATATGAACACACTGTAAAAATTATACGATTTAGCAAGGCAGATGGATTACCTTGACAAAGGACACATTCTCACAACTAGGTTGCAACATCTAAACAAGTCAACATCAAACATGTTTACTTCCACAAATAATGCACTGTCCCACTGTGCTAAACACTGACTGTTTTTTAAATGCCGTATCTCTTGGACAAGATGGCTCAATTATAAATGTTTTGTTCAAATTGTGCCAGTGATGTCTGACAGAGTAAGACAGTGAAAGGAGATAATCCTCTGAGCATTTGTGCCTAAATTTAGTCAAGTTCTATAAAGTATAAATTGGGTTATGTACTGTAATGTGATAGTCACTAACACTTAACACTAGAACCGCCAGGCCCTTCACACTACCTTTAACTGCCATCAACTGTAGACCCACACTAGCATACTAATCTTCCCCATTAGCAAAGCCATTCTCTTCCACAGCCACCGCATCCAGCCATCACAGCATCACACCTAATGTGTTGTTATTAGCCTAAATACAATGGTCTAAAAAAGGATGAATTACACAAAGAATGATTTGTTTTGTTTGTCTAAGGCAGTGGTCACCAATCCTGGTCTTGGAGAGCTACCATCCTGTAAGTTTTCACTTCAACTGCAAAACATGTAGCTTAATTCAGCTCATCATCCAGCTAATTAGTGGAATCAGGTGTGCTAAATTGGGGCTAAAGTGAAAATAGTCTGGATGGTAGATCTCCAGGACCAGGATTGGTGACCACTGGTCTAAGGTATCATTTATTATTAGCAAGGGCATAGGAATGTTTTCTAAGATTAAAAAATATTTTGTTCATTTGGTGCAATTGTTGAAACTATAAAAATACACGTTAATCACACGTTTGTAGATAAATAACAAAGACAATATATAAGTGCAAAATGCTGGATGTTCGTTACACTGTCAGTATTGGAGTAAAATTAGCAAAATTAGTAAAAGTGTGCTTGATAAATTGTGAAAAAATCTAATTCTTTTTTTTGCATACCTCACTATTGAAGAACACACAATTATTGAAAAAAATGCGTCATTCATACTGTAGCATACTTAGCAAAATAATCTGGATATGATGAATTTGCTATGTTAATGTAGATGACTAGGCTAATTATGTATGTTGACTTTCTGTAATATTGTGGGATGGTAGTGCAAAATTGTCTCAGGGTATATTTCCCATTCTTCAGCATTGTTGTGGAGAGCTCCGCTGATGTGTTGTTTTGCACACAGTGGGGCAGCTCTTGTCTCTTTTTGGTCATGATTCCCAAAAGGCTTGTTTTCTTTTCCAACAACTTGTCTGCCAGGGAAAGTGATCTGAAGAAGTTATTAGTGGTCACATTTCTGCATTTGACCCTGAAAGTCTCAAAACTATGGTCTCTGACCATCGCTCACCTGCTGGCCTGGATTAATAATTTCCCAGGTATAGATTGCCATTGAGCATGTACAGTACTTTGTATCTAAACAAATTTGGATCCCAAACTTGTCCGGTTTGTAATGAGTAAAATGGCACAAAGCTTTTGTTGGGAACAGTTGCTCATCAACGGTTGTGTTATCTCCTGGTTTGTAACAAGCATACGTCACTAAACCTAGGGTGACCATATATTGATTTCCAAAAAAGAGGACACTCGGCCCCGCCGCCAGTGTTGCCAACTATTTTCAATGGAAATGAGCTAAAGCCTGCTCGAAAAGTAGCTAAATGTCGCTAGATGAGTCATACGCAAATTAACATATTTGTGACATCATCACGTACACTGAAATAAGATTCTGCACACGACAGAAACAGGAATGAACAACTGTCTTAAACTCTCTTTTGATTAAGTGCATAAAAATCTCTTCTGATTAAGTGCATAAAAATAATAAAAGTAAATGGTCAAATTAAACTCTTAATTTAAAACAAAAGGGAGCAATCAATATAGATTTATATATAAATATAGTTGCCCGCTGCAAGACACAAATTCAGACAGGCTTCTCAGAGGTAAATGAACATGGTTTATTATGCCTCAATGGTACAAAATAACTTTTGTAAACAAATTACCGTAGTATTGTGTGCAAAGCGCCAGTCAATAAAAAAACATTTAAAACCGGACATTTTCATGGATTTATAAAAAAACCCGGACACCCCGGAGAGTGCGTAAAAAGTGGACATGTCCGGGCAAAAGAGGACGTTTGGTCACCCTAACTAAACCTTTCCAAGCATAGTCCTCTTGTCGCCTTTTTCATCAAAATGCTGGTGTCTCATAATTTCTCTGAAGCGGTTATGTGGCATGGTAGTCTTCTTTATCCTTGTTGCTAAATTAATTCAAATTCAATAAAGCTTGTGAGCTGTGAACTTTTAGTTACTCTGTTCTTCATCAACATTACACCTTTAAATTCTTGTGGCTAAATTCAAATTCAAATTAAGCTCACTCAAACTCCTGTCAAATGGACTGTCAGCACCCTTGTGTGCTCGACTTATGTATGTTCAGTTTTTTTGGACTTTTCAGTCATTAATCAGATCATTTGCTTGTGTCTATTGTCTGCACCTGTTTTTGATCACCTCATTACCTTCAGTATATATACTTCTGTCAGGGATGTACTGGGACTTTACGTTGGAGCGGCCGGCGGGGGGGGGTTGGAGGCATGGCACTGTCCGTTGGCACAC
The DNA here is from genome assembly GCA_016801145.1 of Umbra pygmaea. Taxonomy (NCBI): domain Eukaryota; kingdom Metazoa; phylum Chordata; class Actinopteri; order Esociformes; family Umbridae; genus Umbra; species Umbra pygmaea. The sequence goes on along the minus strand of JACXGM010004188.1, from coordinate 8,299 downwards.
GCACGCTGTATCTGTCGCTCCCCGCGTCCGTCATTCACCCTCTCGATTTCTCCGTAACTCATCTACATATAGGGATCACCAAGGAAATCTCTTGATTTCGCTTCGGGTGCTGCAGCTAGGACTGTAACTGGCCAACTGCCCGTCAAATTAAAATATGATGGCCCGTTCGGCCCGGAATGGAGCGGCTGTTCGGGAGATATCCAGATGGCCAATCCGTCCCTGACTTCTGTGTTTGTCTAGTTAGCTGTCATTCTTTGTCAACACGTAAGTGTCCTATGTTGTGTTTCTGTCAGTACATAAAAGTAAGTTAGATGAGTTGTTGTATGTACCTGTCTGGAATATGTGAATGGATTACTACACCTTGAGCTGTCTGTTAACAATGTGCCTTAGTGCTGCATAAAAATCTACGCCTTGAGGGTTGCTATTTGTTAAGGGAATCCTTAGTTATATTCCTGTGTGAATGGTACTTTCTTATTTTGGCGCTTTATTGGCGCTAGTTTAGTTTCCATGGAATTTGTATTAAATATCAGCACAATGGATAACCGTGTTTCCCTCCTTCCTAACCCAGACCCTTACAGAAAGGCAGACTTAAACATAGAGGTAGCAAAATCCAACAAAATACAGAAACACAAACGCTGAACAAGAAGGCAGTGCCTGGAGAAGAAAGTGCAGAAGGGTGGAACGGGCAGTGATTGCTTAGTACCACTGGGCATGGAGATGGAGGAAGAAGAATACAAACATCTCCATGCCTATTTCGGATATGAACCCCCCCATGCTATTGAGGAGGAGGAGTCAGAGGAAGAAAGATGAGACCAGCGTCATGGAGAAAACAGAAGTATTACCGGCTGTGTGGGAGCATCTCTCATTGAACAATGGGCACTTTTCCTGCCCCCCTCACATAGTGCTAATCAAATGGGACTATGGCCCCCCGATTTCCCTGTTGACTTATTTGGGGGGAGGGCAAGAGGGTCAGTATGAAAGGATGGCACCAGTAATCCCCATTCATACACACCTGTCGGAGGGTGGGTAAACATGTCAAAAATCCGAGCCCGCGCAAACAAGCACCCGCGCGTTTATTTAAGCCTTGCAGTAGAATATTCTTTGCCGTAAATGTTTTTGTTTTGCAAGTCTGAAAAAGAAATATTCTTGCAATTCCAGCTGAATTTATTCAAATATAATATTACAGATTTGCAACTTTTTAAAATGTTTTTTTACAGTTCATTATACAAGCTTGTAAAATATAACTTACAAGCACAAACCTAATTTTACACACTTGCAAAAATACCATGCAAGTACGGACATAAATATACAAGCTTGCAAAACAAGATTACAGATTTGTTAAAGCAAACTTGCGACCACAATCTTCATTGTACAACCACAAACCTCAACACACAAGCACACAACTTTGCCTACAAGTCTACAGACTTTTGACATGTTTAATATTCCATACATTGTCCAATTAATAATTACAAGGACCGGTCCTTTTCTTGGATGGTTTATAGCTTTCTGCATCTTCTGGATTACTATCACTTAAACATACAATATGTAACTTTTCGACATTACAAAAAAAATCACTGAACCTATGTTATATATATATTTTTAGGGGTGTACTTACATTATCTCAAAGGTTTCCACCAACTTTCCAACCCAGAGAAATTTAAAATTTAATCCGAAGACATAGGACATTTCGTGTCACCCGTCAATGGCGTCATATAACTTTTGACTCCTCTAGTTGCTCTAATTTCCAGGGAAATGGCATTACATAAAGTGAATAACCCTAACTAAACATAACGTGAATAAAGCTATAATATATTTAACACTATCTACAGACAAGAATCGTTCATCTGGCAACAAACATGGATTTCCATTTTAAAATCATAGTGCTCAAGTCATTACAATAATCATTGTTAATTCATTGCATAGATCGGTAGTGTGTCCAGTTATTAACAACATGTTAAATTATTATTTTTTGCTAACACATGCTCTTTTTTTTTCTTTACACACAATACAATTGCATCTAGTTACAATTCACAAACTTTATAATGAATTAACAATTATTATTTCAATGAATTAAAACAAGCGCTGTTGTTTTAAAAAAAGAAATCTGAGTTTGTGTTGCTGGCATAATAGTGTAATTGTTTTGATTTAGAGACCCCTACCAGCCAAAAACTACATATTGTACCTTTAATGCCTTCTGAGTAATGAAGTTTAGCTCTTGAATCGAATGGACATTAACCACTATCAAAACAACTTTTGCTGGGAACCCCTAAACTCCTTTACCCAGGGTGCAGAGAATGACACATTTAGTCGCCCCGCATTTTCAAAAAGTATTTGATTGTTGCTATACGTTATATCAATTAGCTTACTACAGTACATTTGGTACAGCTCAGCTGTGTGTAAAATGGTGTAGATATGCATGAATTAAGCATGAACTGGAAACGTGCAACGCACACTGGAACGGCTTCAAGAGAGGGTTGTTTCACTGATGAAAATAATGAACCATCTGACCCGCAGCTGAGACAGAACAAGAGTGAATTGAGCAGAAGTGTCTGGGAATGAGATTACTGCTTTACTAAAGACAGACTCTGTCAACTCCATCCCAAAGAAGCAGCCACACATAGGTAGTGTGTACTCACTAACTAGACACATCACAATCATTTAACTTTCCTTTAGCCAAAGCCAAACAAACCACCTGTTATCTACAGGCTGTCAGCTAAATATCATGAATACGCCTATTATGAATAGTATGTTATTGATAATTAATGTATTCGTTTTGTGTTGTCTGACTATTATGTTAGATTATAACTATTGTGACCATACTTGCTAGTGACACATTTTGATGACTGGAGCATGTAATATTATGCCTCGTGCTAAAGAGATTATCAGGCAATTTATTTGGGGAAATTGGGAATGATATGACTATATAGTACTTTATTGTATAGTAATCAAATTTATCAAAATAGATGTATTAATTTGCTCATTGCTGGCATATTTTTAGGATACTATTTGGTTACACTTTATTTGGAGAGTCCGAAATTCCATCTGTAGGTGCTCTACAGATAGTTTGTTGATGATATGACTATAAACAAACTATCAACAATCTATCTGTTGATAAGCAACTAATTGTGTAGTTTAAGGGTAGGGGTAAGTTTAAAATATGTTTTAGGGTAATGGTTAAGGTTAGGGTTAACAGTAGGGGAATGGTTAAGGTTAGGATTAGAGTTAGGGTAGTGATAGTTTGTTAAAATGTTGTTGATAGTTTGCAGATAATCTGTAGAGCATCTACAGATACACTTTTTGGACTCTCAAAATAAAGTGTTACCTACTATTTTGTAGAGCATCGAGTGAGAAGTCTACAATTGACAATCAAAATTCTTGGTCCTCCACTGGACATCAGCCAGGTAGGACACCTGCTATAGGGTTGCATAAAAACAATAGTTGGCTTCAGTTTTTTTTATAGTTAATTGATTTGACTGGAATTGTATTGGACATAATAATAACAGCATTTAAATTCTCATTCAAAATAGTTTTGCTTTTAAAAGAAATGTTTTGAATGTTCGTGCTCCTGCCAAAATGAGCACTCTTGGAGCATTTAAGGTTAACTGCCATGTTCAAGAACAGAATGTTATTACTAAAGAGGAGGCTCCTGGCCCTCCCCTACCCCAAGAAACACCTACATTTACAATAACTTTAATAAACAGTGCTTAAAGTGGATTCCGTTTAGAACTATCTGCCCTCTATTTTTCTGCCTTTATCTATATACGTACATAATGTCAACTTCTACCTGTGCCTGGCAAAGGGAAGAAGATCTCCAGATAAATCAGTTAATCAGTTTACTCATAGGGCATACTGACGCCATTTCTGTAAGTTTGTAAACATCATATTCCTTATGGTTTTGGATTCAGAAGGCCCAACATGAGGGTACAACATGAGGGAATGGAATCCTGGGTCATTGAATATTATGTTTTATTAAATATTTATCCCCAAAAACTAAGGAACTTATGTATATTTTGATGTTTTTATGTGTAAAAGCATGAAAACCATGATGAATAAGGCATTTTAATGGATATTGTCAAGCCCCCAGGGCTCCTGAACCAGTGTGCAATGTTAGGGGGCCATACAAACAAGTGAATATCAAAATGCTGCACTCATTTCTCACTATATTTCTATACAATTTTAAACCCTAGCTAATTCCAAAAATTGTTGTTTTATGCAGGATGATGTCCTACATCATTGTAAATGTGTTATTTTGTCATTTTCACTTCCTACGTTCTGTCTGTGATATTTTTAGTCAAAAAGAAAGACCATAATCGGCTTTGAAGCGCAAATCCAAAAAAGAAAATATACTCAATAATATAAGTAGCCCATATCTCAGTTCATGCCACGCCAGCCCACACTGGGCTGGGCATGACATCACCAAACAGGGTGAATAGAGGAGCTGCAGAAAAGTGCAGTACAACAAATATATATACTTTTATTTAAACCATGTAAACCTATTCTGGTACAACCTCTAAATACAATTAGGAACCTGAAAATAAGCATAATATGAGCTCTTTAAACACAAAATCACAGCCTAAAATGCACAATTCAAATCAAAGGCAGACCAGAGCAGGTTCTTTGTTCTACCACATCTGGGCTCTTGGCCATCCCAAACCTTCGGGAAGTTAGTCTGGGCACTCAAATCTCTTCTCTGTCCAGGCTCCTCATTGGTGGAACCAGCTTCCACTGGAGGCTAGAACAACAAAGTCTCTACCCATCTTCAGGAAACATGAAAACCTTCCTCTTTAGTGAGTACCTTAATGTGTTCCAGGCCACCACCTCCATTGTCTTTTTTAAATACTTTATGTATATTTGTATGATTATGTTTTAAGCACAATGTTTTGCTGATTCAATGTGTCAAATATTAGAACGTTCCCACTGCTGTGGTTGTTCCACCTAACTTTTCTTAATGTATGCACTTACTGTAAATTGCTCGTGATAAGAAAGTAAAAGATAAATGTCAAAATAAGCACTGCATAGTGTAGGAAATCATTATTCCTTTGAAATTGCATTTTCACATTTTATTATATCAATTAATGCAAGAACAAAATACTTGTGTACCATACAATTAGCATGTAAATAATTCTCTGCCATTTCCAAGGACAGACTAACCAGCAGCCACAGACATGGCCCTAACAACTGGCAGAAGTGTGAGGCCGTCAAAGGTTGAAGCTGATGAAGGCTTAGTGCCAAGAGCCAGATGGTCATAGCCAACACTAAGTAGAGAAAGACATATTTGCCTTTGAGAAGTTTTTTCAGAAATCTACCTCAACACACTATATTTAGTACCACAACGATAGAACTAAAAAATTATTATCATCAGCCAAAAGGATGACAAACACATCAGAATTGCAAGGAATTCAGAAGGCTACATGAAATCACTGGTGAAAACAGCGAAAGATCTCGGCATCAAACAGGTGAGTGAAACTCCTCTTACCTTTTTGATCTGCTGTTGACAGGAAGCAAGAGGAGAGACACTGCGTCACCTTGTGTTCTTGCTTCTGACTTATTGGTTTTTGCTTTTAGACTAAGATATTTTTCCCTCTTTTTCTTCACCACCTAATCTGACCATTCTGTTCTGATGTTGTTTGTTGCCTTGGTAACCAAGTTCTACATTAGCGTCATGGTACAGTGCAGTGCCTTTAGAACGCAGCCAGCAGCCTCACAGGCGAAGGGGGGGGGGGGGTACAGACGCAATGCCCATCCACACAGAGCTGTACAGGAAGCTAAATTTAGTGTCTAGATACTCACCTCATTGGGTTTTTGGTCAGAAAACAAACAATTGTATCGTCTTGCACCAAAATTAGAATGTAAGTGGTCTATTATAGGATAGTGTACTATCTTTAAAATAGACTGTTTTAATGGGGACATCAGCAACAACCCCAACATGAAATAGATTTTTATCTGCAAACTCATGGAGACTTATAAAGCTCCACGAATCGTAACAGGAATGAATTTGCTCCTTGTAAGGAAGCATTGAAGCTCAGCCTGTTTTATTCAGCATGTGTTAAAAAACAATATGTATTTAATCTAATCCCCTTTTTTTCTTTACCCAGAAGCAGATTCCTCTTGCTCACTGTTGTTTAAAGCCCCATCAGCACACTATATCAAAAACATAAAGGATCAATACATCGTTAGTCTAGATTAACCGTGTTTTACTGAAGGTAAAATGATAAAGGATCCTAAATGGTCTTTCACATTTCATTGAAGTTATTTAGTGCCATTCAAATACTGGTTGAGGATTACATAATAAGCCATGGGTAAAATATGAACGGATGCCATCATCTGAAGTTCTCCTTCAACTTGAGCTTTCAGATGATTCACTGTTCTGGACGTGGATCTCTGCAACCCTGTCAGTACGAGTGGAGGTGTGAAGATTGTCTTTGACAGAAGTTTTTACATTTTATTGCTTGCAAAAAATTGCCTTTATTATTATTTTTGATTGGCAAAAGACCCTCTTTCTCAGAATGTCATTACAGGGCTTTACTGTCAGCCCACTGTGAATGAGACTTCTTTAAAATATTGTATCCTCTTCTATTACCTCTCGCTGATCCCTTGCTTTTCAAAATTTTACCTCAGGTGAAGCAATGTTTTGACAGCTGAATGTGTTGTTCTAAGTGCTTTTTCTAAGTAAATATTACTTTCACAAACACCCACACACGCTCACACAAACACACACACGCTTCCCAGGAGAAGCTGTAAACAGAGATGTTTCACAAAAGTGACAGTAAGTGACTTCAGGCAAATGGGCACTTACGATGATGGGACGTGACCTAATCCAATAACAAATATAATTCAACTCTCAATATTAAAACCCTGTATAGCTGTCGCCCATGTTTTGCACCCAGGGGCCCTTCGACACAACCAGGCTGGCAATGCAAACATGCTTTAAAAATACATCATGATTTCTGTGGCATTAATTGTAACTGATGGGAATATTGTTCTGACTGACCTTGGCAGTGGTGTCGTTAACTGGTGAGATATGACTAACCCTTACAGTCATTCAGTAAAGAGACTGCTTTTTGCTATGTTATCCTGCTTCAGTTTATACAGTCCTGATATACTGGAACGGGATGCTGTTTCAGTGGCCTTATTAAAGCCTAATGGTAGCATGTGTTCCGCTCATTTTGCTTCAGATGACTATGTCTATTTGTGAGATGACATTGTGATCTCATTTACTGGTCTACTTCCTTCACCTTTGATCCAATCATGAGATGCAATAAGACAAAACCTAGAGTTTATAGCCGATCTGAAAATGGATATCATTTACAGATCACTTTGATACAGGTTTGATATTAAAGCGATGGCTTGTTGTGCCGTACATGTCTACCAATTATTCAGTACATCTTGTAAGGGAATGTATCTCAATGGGATCTTAACCTGAGGTAACTATTCATGTGCATTGTAGACATCTAACAAATGCTGTATCTAGAGCGATGTACAGTTCATCAATATATTCCTTTTAAAGGTAGCTCGTTCAGGCAACACAGAAAATGTGAAAATTAGACAACTTCCCTTGCTGAAACTGCGGCAAAAGAAACACATCATGGCTTGATGTTGTAATTACACCATGTCCTTGAGTGAATGTCATTTCACCATGGTTTGATGTTTTAATTACACCATGTGGGGCAGTAACTTTGGCTGTCAGTCAAACTCTTCCAAAGTGAAAGCAAAATGGGTTAGGACAGTGGTTCTCAAACTGTGGTACGTGTACCCAGTGGTGGTACACCATTTGACTATAAAATAAAATGGTTTGATATATTGTAATGTAACATAATTTAAACATGTTGTAGCTGTACAATAAAGCTTAGCCCATGTATTTACAGTGGCAATGCGGGTGAGAATAAGCTTCTTGGCTGGTCATACTGTCTCTGAGATTTCGAAAACAGGTTATTCAATGGATATTGATGTTTTCTGTAGTTTCTTTGAGATGTTGGCTTGTAGGTGGTACTTTGATCGGTTAACTTGATTAAAGGTGGTACTTAATTTGAAAAGTTTGAGAACCAATGTGTTAGGATTAAGGCTACACAGCAAAATCACCAGTGTTAAATCCACACTGAGAGTGTTAAATTAACACTCTCAGGGCTAGATTTATCAAGCTGTTTGCGACTGTTTCCAGGCGCTAATTGGTCGCAAAGACGGACGTAACCGATGCGTGCTATTTACAAACCAGGCGCACTTGGGTAAAATCGCAGATTGCCTGCCACATTAGCGACCACAGACAAGTTGCGCTTTTAATATGCGTTCGTGGGAGGGTCAT
>JACXGM010004187.1:7174-38955 GCA_016801145.1 Umbra pygmaea | reverse complement strand
CATTACGAAATAGCCTAGGCTAATTACCACATACAAGTTCTGATACCAAATAAAGTCAGTTTCCTAAATAGGCCTGTATCCATTGCGAACATATTTTATTACAGTTATAAAATGTCCAAAAAATCATTGTTGTAGTGGCGGCGACTAGCGGCTTGAGCTCAAACAACGCTAAGAGAGAGCTACGAATGGTCCAGACCAAGCTTACGAAAGTGTGACTTACAGAAGATATACTTAGAGTACGAACGTTTCGGGAACCGTGCCATTAGGTTAAGAGAGAGGTTAAGGAATAGGTTAAGAACTACTTAGCGATAAGAACGTTTTGGGGAACCGGGCCCATGTCATTTAAAAAACAAGGTACTAGATATCCTAACAGGGATAATTGTTTAGTTCTGTAAGCTTTTTTGGTCAATTCATTTTAACCTTCATTCATTAGGCTTTTTTGCATGCAAGTGTAACCTGATTTGGTTTAGGGGGATGTCCTACCTCCCTGCCAAAATATATTTTGTAATTTTCACTTCCTGCGTCCAGTCTGTAACCTTTTTAGAGAACTAAATTAGGGTTGGTGAGAGGTACCCAACTCTGAGATTCGATATCTCCAGCTCTGATTCACCCACATGTACAAATCACCTGTAATGTGTAAATGATAGATCAGGAAAAAAAATGCAGGTAATGGAGATTTATTCTTTATAATTGAAGTCCAGGCTGGAAAATAACAACAGGTAACTAGAACGAGAGCGTATACAGTCACAGGAAACAATAATCAACACCGAGGTGATCACAGCACCTGGCTTAAATACTCTGGTGATACAGGGCACCTGTGTGCGTGACAATGAAGAAACATAAAGAAGGCTAACACTCTCCCCTAACAGCTAGGTTACACTTGCCATACACTTGCATAGCTTGTACACACACACATATACATATACATATACTTATATATAACACAATAATCACGAGAGTCAATGGGCAGTCCAATTAACACAATAATGGTGAACTTAAACACTATGCACTGCACTGAAGGAAACACAAGAAAACACAACCAAACAATATATATGAATTAACTAAAACACTGGAAGTAGTCCATATCTCAGTTCAATATCACAGCCCACACTGGGCTTATCTGACAGAGCCCCCTCACAAAGGCCACCACATCGGAGTGGCCAGACCAAAAGGGGGGGGGGGGGCGGAAACACCCCTAATAGGCAGAACCCCTCCAAGGCACTCACCCAGGCGGAGGGTCCGCCGGAGGTCTCATCAGGCCAGGCAGCCTTTCAAAAGCGGCCACCTGGGGGAATGACGGCAGCGTGGCAGGGAGACATCGGACCGGCCTGGCAGGGAACCCTTGAAAGCAAGGGTTCTGGGAGCCCTGGCGGCAGGGGTTCTGGGAGCCCTGGCGGCAGGGTGTCTTGGAGCCCTGGCGGCAGGGTGTCTTGGAGCCCTTGGAGGCAGGGGTTCTGGGAGCCCTGGCGGCAGGAGTTCTGGGAGCCCTGGCAGCAGAGGTTCTGGGAGCCCTGGTGGCAGGGTGTCGTGGAGCCTTGAATGTAGTGGAGCAGGGAGCTCCAAATCCTCCATTGCCGGATCGTCCTCAAAACCCGGAGGTGGAGGTGTGGTGGAATTTCCATATATAATGCATTATACTTTTCATTAAATATGTTTGGACCAATAGGATGCCTTATATCTACACCCTAAGTGTCACCTTGAAGTATTTAGCAATATATTAATTATGTAATCAATATATTAATCATGTGTTTAATCAAGTGATATGTTAATCAATGCATTATAAATATAGTGTAATCAGCACAACTTTTGAGTATTATGAACATACCTATATTCGAAACACATGAGCTGAAAAGACATGTATTGAAATACTATTAGAGCCTGTAAGAAATAAAGATGGCCTTGAAGGCCTAACTGTTTTTGTAGACTGTATAATTATTAATCTGCTATTAGAACACCTGGTAATGCAATAGTATCAAATCACAATGGTGCATTTTAATACCCTCAAGCAGGAGGCCTCAAGGAAACAAGGCCTCAGTAGAACTGCTGGGAGTAAACAGGCCTGAAAGCTTCATTGTTTAAGGAGTTCTGGGTTCTGTGCCACCAAATGCATCATGGAATATTCCTGTCAAGGGCATCCGAGGGCACGTGTACACACATGTATACACGTGTGAACACATTAACATAAATTAATATAAAGGTATGACCAATTACATCATGGTTTGAAATAGTGAAAGTCAATGGTTGAAAAGGTCACGAGGTTGATCAGGGCCGCCCCAGTAATTATCATATGGGTGGGCATAACTGATAAGGGTTCATATAAAATGGCTGTACAACCTTGATGTCTCTGGTATTCTTCTGGTATTCTGATGCTGGAGATGCTCGGCTTCATGTTTGCTCAATCAAGTCTTTTTGGATCATAAGAACTGCTGTATGGAATAATTATTTGAACTTGGATTATTGATATTTCTTTATCGTATAATGATTATTTTCCACAACAGAGGCAACACCAGGCCCTCCAGGTCCTGTACCGCCTGGAGCTCAGGAGCAGGCTGCGGCGGGTTGGCCATCTTGTGATGGTCGGCCAACTTGTGATGGTCGGCCATCTTGGGACAGTCGGCTATCTTGGGACGGTCGGTCATCTTGGGACGGGGGGCCATAACACTGCAATGGGGAGCCCTGGAATGGGGGCTAACACCCTGGACCGAAGGGCTAAGGGCTGTCACTTGAGCCCTGGGGGCAATAACTGAAGGCCTAGGGGCAACTACTGGAGCCCTAAGGGCAACTACTGGAGCCCTAGGGGCAACTACTGGAGGCCTAGGGACAGTAACTGGAGCCCTAGGGGCAATAACTGGAGCCCTAGCGGCAACTACTGGAGCCCTAGGGGAGTTAGCCTGTAAGCTAATGGAGCTAGCGGAGCTGGGAAAAGTAGCCTGGGAGCTAGCAGAGCTGGGAAAACTAGCCTGGGAGCTAGCGGAACTGGGAAAACTGGCCTGGGAGCTAGCGGAGCTGGGAAAGCTAGCCTGGGAGCTAGCGAAGCTGGGAAAACTAGCCTGGGAGCTAGCAGAGCTAAGGGGAACACTAGGAGTTCTAACACTCAGACGGAGAGCCCTGTGTGGTGGACTACCACCCTGGACCTGAGAGCTAGGGGTGTTAGACAGAGAGCTTGTAGGGATAGCTTGTGAGCTAATCGAGGTAGCCTGAGAGCTACTGTAGCTGGCCTGGGAGCTAGTGTAGCTAGCCTGTAAGCTAGGGGTGGTGATGGGAAAACTAGGGGTTCTAATACCCAGACGGGGAGCCCTAACCTGAGCGCATACACCCTGGACCTGAGTATTAGGGGACCTAACCTGTGGCCAGTCCTGACTGGAAACTGGGCATTCATCCTGGAAGGAGTGGAGGCCATCTGGGGCTGTGGTAGAGTCAGATGAGGTGGTGTCCACCGAATAGCCCTTCGTGCCCATTCAGGGGGAATGTCCCACTCCGCCTCCTCGTCCCCCCTGGATAAACATTTTACTTCCTCCTCCGAACTGTCCACACCGCCGTAGAGGTGCTTGATTGCATCCCAGTCGGTGACTTTCAAAATACCAATGAGGTATAACGCCGCAGTAGCGTCCTCCTCCTCTTCTCCGGGGAAACGGTCGTCCTCCTCCTCCCCCATGTGGAAATGCTCTTTGTCGGAGCTGTCGACATCCCACATGAGAGCGAATCGTACTCGCTCCGCCGGCTGCTCTCTCTCTGCGACGTGGGGAGAAATAGTGTATGCAGCCTGCGCCCCTCCAAAATGTATTCCACAGAGAGAGAGAAGTTCTCTCTAGTTGAACTCGGTCTCTCGTGTAGGTGTATCATTCCGTCTTGAAATCCTCCTTTCCTGCTGTTTCCATAAAAAAAGGTAGATTATTCTGTAACAGATGCAGGTAATGGAGATTTATTCCTTATAATTGAAGTCCATGCTGGAAAATAACAACAGGTAACTAAAACGAGAGCGTATACAGTCACAGGAAACAATAATCGACACTGAGGTGACCACAGCACCTGGCTTAAATACTCTGGTGATTAATTTTGATACAGGGCACCTGTGTGTGCAACATTGAAGAAACATAGAGAAGGCTAACACCCTCTGCTAACAGCTAGGTGCCATACCCTTACATAGCCTGTACACACACCAGCCGCGGTCGGTGGATCTTAATTGGGGAGGACGGGCTCGTATTAAGCTTGGGACCGGAGTGAATGGAATGGTGCGCAATGCACAAAATCCAGTGTTTTTTTGTTTTGCACACTGGGTTTTGTGCTTTGCGCACCATTCCATTCACTCCGGTCCCGAGCGTAATACTAGCCCGTCCTCCCCAATTAAGATCCACCGACCGCGGCTGACACACACATACATATACATCAGCCGCTTTGTCAGTGGATCTTAATTGGGGAGGACGGGCTCGTATTACGCTCGGGACGGGAGTGAATGGAATGGTGCGCAACACACAAAACCCAGTGTGCAAATAAAAAAAACACTGGGTATTGTGCGTTGCGCACCATTCCATTCACTCCGGTCCCAAGCATAATACGAGCCCGTCCTCCCCAATTAAGATCCACCGACCGGGGCTGACATACATATATATATAACACAGTAACCACGAGAGTCAATGGGCAGTCCAATTAACACAATAATGGTGAACTAAAACACTATGCACTGCACTGAAGGAAACACAAGAAAACCCAACCAAACAATATATATGAATTAAATAAAACACTCGAAGGAGTCCAAATCTCAGTTCATTATCACAGCCCACACTGGGCACATGTAACACCACCCCTCATTCTTTGCAACAGAACTCCCTGTTTCCAACGGTACCAACCATTCTAAGTGATTTTAACAATCACTTGCGGGCCGGATTAAAGTGCCTGGCGGGTCGTATGTTGCCCATCTATGGTCTACAGTGCCTAGTCTACACAATCATGTTAAAAGTGTCTACACGATCACGGTCTACAGCGTCTACTCTATAAGATCACAGTTTACAGTGTCTATACAATCATGGTCTACAGTGTCTAGTCTATACGATCATGAACTACAGTGTCTAGTCTATACGATCACGATCTACAGTGTCTAGTCTACACGATCACTTTAGCAGTGTCTACACAATCATGGTCTACAGTGTCTAGTCTACACGATCACTTTAGCAGTGTCTACACAATCATGGTCTACAGTGTCTAGTCTACACAATCACTTTAGCAGTGTCTACACAATCATGGTCTACAGTGTCTAGTCTACACGATCACTTTAACAGTGTCTACACGATCATGGTCTACAGTGTCTAGTCTACACAATCACTTTAGCAGTATCTACACGATCATGGTCTACAGTGTCTAGTCTATATGATCACTTTAACAGTGTCTATATGATCACGGTCTACAGTGTCTACTCTATAAGATCACAGTCTACAGTGTCTATATGTTCATGGTCTACAGTGTCTACTCTATAAGATCACAGTCTACAGTGTCTATATGATCATGGTCTACAGTGTCTACTCTATAAGATCACAGTCTACAGTGTCTATACGATCATGGTCTACAGTGTCTACTCTACACAATCACTTTAACAGTGTCTATACGATCACAGTCTACAGTGTCTATACGATCATGGTCTACAGTTTCTACTCTACGCAATTACTTTAACAGTGTCTATATGATCCTGGTCTACAGTATCTACTCTATAAGATCACAGTCTACAATATCTACTCTACACAATCACTTTAACAGTGGCTACACGATCACGGTCTACAGTGTCTACATGATCACGGTCTACAGTGTCTACTCTACATGATAACGGACTACAGTGTCTACACAATAATGGTCTACAGTGTCTAGTCTACATGATCATGGTCTACAGTGTCTATATGATCACAGTCTACAGTGTCTACTCTACATAATAACTGTCTACATTGTCTACACGATCACAGTCTACAGTGTCTACTCTACATGATAACAATTATAGTCTACAGTGTCTAGTCTACACGATCACGGTCTACAGTGTCTCAGATGCGTCCTCTGCTGTGTGCTGGGGGACTGTGGGACTACCTACAGCAGGGGAGTCTGGCTACAGAAACCAGGTTAAAAGCTAATTGATTGCATGTTGTCTGTGAATGCGTGTGTGTGTGGGCATGTTTGAGAGAGCGAGTGCATGTGTGTGTTTGTGTGCGTGGAGCCCCTCACCCCATCCTTCCTGTTTGTGTTTTAACTGGGAGACGAAGCCATCTGCAGGGTTCTCCTGAGATCAGCGCTCCCCAGTCTCCTCTACTACTCTGCTCCCGTAGTAATGGGCAAATTGGTCTGTCTTTCCGCTCTACTTAGGATTGGCAGTGTTGATAAGCAATATAGTGACAATTAGAGGCAGTTTCATTGATAGGTACTCAAAGGAAGCTGGGCGATGGCTAGTGACTTTTACCCAGGAGATTGTTCCACTGGACCAAATTCAAAGATCTAGTAAATGACATTCAAACACTCTGACCTTAAGAAGTCCTGCTTAATAGAGAAGTATCTAACCAGTGGGTCTGTGCCATAATGTCTACATACACTCTGTTAACCATATGTTTAAGCTGGGCAATATCACGTCTCTGCCACTTAAGACTCCACTCAGCTACATTATTATGATAGCTAAATTTAGACAACCCTGTCTAGAACACAGTGGTAATCATACTCAGGAGAAAATCCTACTTTGTTTGAATAAGTGTATAATGAGCACATTATCATTTCAATAGTCTCAATATAACCTACTTCCAGCTCTCACACATGGCTCGGATGAAGACATATTAGGTAAATGTCTTGCTGTGCCGCAGCTCCTCAACTAATTATAATTGTGCTGACAAAAGGTCTAGAATGACTTGGAGGTAGAAAGTCAGTGGTTTGTGTGTATAGAGAGAGAAATATGAAGGTGTGGACGGGGGCTGGGGCATTGTTTATCAGCTAAGTGAAGTGGACCATCACCAGTGGAGTCAAGCAAAGGCCAAGTTTGCGATGGGAAGAGCGATTAGAGGAGCTAGAGAGGGTTGAAAGAGAGGGAGGCACTACACAACATTCCTCCGCAGGACTCGATCTCTCTCAACAAGTTCTCTCAGTAACAGAAACCTCGAACCAGACCCTTCTGCCTCCACACTGGAAAGAAACATTTAGCAATGGAAAAATCTAACACAAGACCGACCCTTGTTTCATGTTTGTGGGGTGGCTATCGTAAATGTAGGCAACGTGTGGTTCACGTCTTTCATCTCATAATCCCACATTTATACATTCAACCCAATCAATCCGTTTGACCGTCCCCAACTTCCAGAATCCGAACCGCACACTCTGTAAACTAAATGTGAAACAGTTAGGCCAATCGGCTCGCTTTTCTATGACCACCCATATGCGCACTCCCACACAAGCATGCCACCAGGACATGCACGCCACACGCATTCAGCCTTCTTTTCTGGGATTCAACCCTGGGTTATCGGTCTTTCAGTTCATTCTCCTGCCTCTTTGAACAGACTCGGGATGAACTCCCCACCAAAACATACCTTAATAGCTGTCGTCTTACCTGTGATTTAAGATAAAACCTCTAATTTCATTAGTTGAGTCCGACTCCTCTCACAGTAATGGAGCTAATTGGCCAAAAATGAGTCCATCTGGTTTGATTTGGAGTTCAGTGATGCAGCAGGATAGTGTCTCCGTCAGACCCCCCAAACCCACCTTGCCCCCCCAAACCCACCTCACTGCCTGGTCCCAGAGGACCACCGGACCGTCTGCAGTACCACATTACTTCACAGCCTCAGAGACAGCTGCCTCCTTGGACAAAGCTGACCGTTGCATGTCACAGAAAACGCCTCAGCTGGGATGGTGCCCTATGTTACATTGGTGTTTGTTTGCCCTGTGTTTACAATAGCAGAAATACAAACGGCATCAGTATAACATCAACAGCTCACTGGTACCTGTTATTGCCCTTCAGTAGATAAACATATAATACAATCATGCAGCGACTCCATAATCTTCCAAAATAAAGGGACATTACAATCACAACAGCGTGTTGACCCTTTAACCTTTGTTCAGTTTACACTCAAATTTGACTGGTTCCACTCTGACAAGTCCAGACCTGTTGGCAACGGACAGAGTCCTCCAATCTCAGAATCGCCACGGCCCAATCGGGTTCTGTGTGTTTGCTCAGCTTGCTGATCAACATGTCTATTATGATCGCGGAGCAGACCTAAATTCAGAGAACCCAGCTGGTTGATAGTGTGGATGGATGCATCTTGGGATCTTATTCCCAGTATGCCGTCAGACTGTGGCCCCACGGGACGGTTCCATAGTAAATATTAAATGTGGTCTTTATCCTCTGCTCCATGCACTCCCGTAGGTCTGTGGCAGTGTCAGGAAGGCTATTGAACGTGTACAATGTAGTTGGTTTGGAGATGGGCTAGCCTTTGAATAGCCACGAGGTCCCTTAATATTATAATGTACCTCAGGTGATAGGAATGGAAAATGGCTAAACCTTATGTGATGCCTATATAGAACTAATAAGAAGGATAGAAAAAACTACCAAGAAGTGGGAAGGAAATGTGTGGTGAGAAACGCATCCGATAGAGCGTCTGGGAGTTGAATTATGGAAAATAAACCGGCATCTAATCTAAATTCATGTGTTAATTACAGTTAGTGTTTTTGTAAGTATCTACTGATGCAGCACTCTGCATGTCTTTGTCTGACACAATTAGAATTTTTATCTCATTATCTCAAATACAGATAGCAGGTACTCACACAGATCCCTTGTCCTTGAGTGAGAGAGACAAATAGTGTGTGTGCGCGTGTTTGCTTGTGTGCGTTCGTATACCTGTGTGTGTGTGTGTGCTTGTCTGTGTGTGACTGTTTGTGTGTGTGTGTCTGCTCTTCAACCCCAGTGCTCTAATTAAGTAGAGGCTTTTGTTATATAAACAAGAAGTAGGTAGCTCTCTAGTTTAACATATTCATGTGGTGAGAAGCAGTGAGCAGAGAGCCTCTGTGAGAGGAGCCACATATTCCAGTGGGTGAACTCTCATCATGTCACAGGTCTAGCCGTAAGAGGTACTTATTGGTGCAGAGAGGCAGCTCATATTCCACAGGAGAGTCAACTATCACCCCTTCTTCACAATAATGAACAGAACATTCTCTCGGCTCTATTTCTGGATGCTCGGGTCCTAGCACATTGCTAGAGACTGTTGTACGTTTTAATAGCTTGCTAAATTCATCGAGGTTTGGTGAGGTTTAGGAGGGGGAGAAGAGTTTTAGAGCTGGTTCGTCCAATTGGTTGACCTACTAATGTAGGCTAATATGGATAGAGGGCACTTAAATAACATTTGACCACTTCAGGAGGTTTAGCAACTACTCTAGCATCACATGACCTCGACCCCCACAATGCATTTTGTTCAGTCTGAGCTTTCAGAGAAGGATAACTGATATTATAATATGCCTGGTTTATTTTAGTATGCAATGACATTGATAATGATCACCAGTATATTTTTATGGAGACATATTTTATGGAAGTTAACCTAAATGTAAGCTTTGGTGTAGCTGTGTTTTCTCTCCTACAACCAGCAGAACAATTTCACCCAATGCAATTATCATTCCCAATGCAACAAAAACAACCAGTCAGACAGCGATCATAGGTAGACAACCTTTTAGAGAACAACATTCATCTCTACTGTCATCGTCTCAGCGTGAGGCAAACGTGGCCTACGCGTCTACAGTACCTCACCTCGACTGATGCCACTTAGCATCTTCAAACGCCTCCTCGGATATGTCTCAGGCCCTGAAAAGCACAGGACTAAACGCAAGGCAAAAATCTATAAAAGCAATCTGCCCCCAAGGGGTCCCCAATTTCCTCCAAACCACTTCACCCCCTGGGCAGAGAGGAGACAATAGTGGGCATCAATACCTCCAATTGGGGGACTATAGGGGGGCGGAGACTGAGACACAGCACAGGTAGGTCACCTCTCCTCCAGACAATAAATGGGTCCCAATCGTTTGCATCAATTCAATCCGGTGGGAGACTAAGGACGGTTTGGGGTTGGGAAGCCATTACGTCTGCTTTTGAATAAAAGGTCCACAGGGGAGGAGACGGGTGTGGATCTTTAAGGCCAGGTAAAGATAAGAACACAGGGTGGTATAGGTGTTTTCAATTACCAGCAAATTCAGAGCAATTTCATCTCGTTTCTTCACAGCCCTACCCCTGAGACGGAGATGGGAGGCCCAGGCAGCGGTGGGAAGATCAGCACCTGTTGTGTTGTTGTTTCAGCGGGGGGTGCCTGGCTGCAGGAAAGGGGCTCCTTTCTCATTCCATTGTCTTGTCTTGCCTTTCTCGGAAAGTATTTGTTGATAAGAAGCTTCCTGAACACAGGAGAAATGGGTACGAGTGCTTTACAGATAACAGACAGACAAGTTGGATCAGATAGAGCAAAACCGCATGTGTTTCTGCTTTCTCTGTCCAATGTAACATGCAGACTTCACATACAGAACCTTGCCTCTAAAGCCTCCCAATTAGAGTCTTTGTTCATTTCCAACAAAGAGTCACATACTCTTGTTTACCTGTTCCTTTCTTCTTTGTGCCTGTCTCGTCACAGAAGCTCTTCTTTGCAACGGATGACAGGATGAGTTGTGACGATACGAGCGTATTGTCTTCGTTTGCAGTTGCATTTCTATTTTGTGCGCGCCTACAACAGCGCTGGTGTCGCCTGATGTTCTTACGTTGACAATGAAAGACGTGAAGCTCTTAAACCTTAGGGGGCCCAACAAGGGACCTGGTGAGTGATCGCAGATAACTAAAATGCAGTCAAATATAATATTCAACATTCTAGTGTCAGATCAATTTCCTGTGCTAATGTACTGTAAGTGTGTCTGAATGTGTGTTGTGTGCTGACAACACCTCAACAGTCAGAAGGCTCATTATTAGTAAGATTAGTCATATACAAAAAAATTAACATTAGCATCATAAACAAAACAGGTTAATCCACTGTTGCACTGAAAAAATTTGCCGTACTGGGTGTTAATAAAGACATCCTTTTATTCGTTTGCAACATTATTACGCTCAGCAAGGTGAATAATGTTTGAAAAAGATCCTGTAATGACAGAAAGCAAAGTATTGTCAAAAGTTCTCAATAAACACTGTTTTTGTAAAAAAGGTTTTAAAATGGGTAAAATATGTACAATATAGGTGCATTATTGTAATCAGCTTGTCAAATGAAACTGTGAGAATGTGTTTTATCTGGATAAACTTTTTACTTCCCTTTGCTGCAACCTAACCAACTTCAAAGGGTCATGGAGGCCTACAGTAAAACTTGACACAGGAAGTCACCCCCTGCAGATGTTGCTACATGTACATCTGAGAGGCCTGATAGCAGGTACTATCTACGATGTCACTTCCTCTTCACCCTCAGTCCTCTATGAGGAGAGGATAACCATATTCAACACTTACCAGAAGACTATATGATTACTAAATATAAATACTGTCTTTTTTTTACAGAAAATACCCTTTATTCACAATTCTGTTTCTAGTTGCCACTTGAGTTATACTGCACTGAAGAACAATAAAACAATATATCCTATCTCTCATTGATAGCCCATACAGTATATATTTATGAGGGAGTATGAAGGACCTTGTGGTTCTCTGTATTTACTTCGACATGAACATAAACAATGTGCCAGATGGGCAAACATATAGTGTTGTTAACAGTGCAACTTAAGCATGTCTTTGTCATTGCTTATAAATCAATGGAGTGAACATGACTAAAAGTATTGATCTCCAAGTGCTCTATCAAATAAAGTGTAAATAATCAATAGTTAACACTCACACGCCAAAAGATGAGAGTCTTGAAGAATACACTGTTACAATAATAACAATATTAGGATTTCCAATAGCTTATCCTCTCCTTCATAATACAATACTCTATTGCAATACATCATCACATAGAAAAAAAACTTGAAACTCAAAGTGTTTAACAATGTGTTAAAAATACATTACTTTTTCATTGTTGCTGATGCCAGAACCTACAGGGAGAACATATAGGGAGAATAAACGAAACCATTTCATGGCCCTACTTATTAAATCATAAAAAACAAACAGTTCAAAAATTGAAACCCACAAACGTAACATGTTTAGTGATACAACACTGCCCCCTAGTGGGACTACCAGTTTCTGCATATGACTACATTCCATATTTCCCTGGTCTGCAGGTTTCAGGAGTGTATTTGATATTCTGTCAAAATAGGTAATATGAAAAGCTATATTCAAAATAAAATAAACATTTGATTTACTTTTTTCTTATATTATAATGTGTTTATTAATAACACGTGTTTTTATAGTATCCAGTCCAGAATTCCCTAAAATGTAATAAAAACACAGTGTGAGTGGATACCTGAGTGAAATATCTTTCCTGCTTATTGTTGATGGACTAGTGATGTTCCTTTGGTGTGAAACGGGAAGAATAAAAAAAAATGAGTGTGAGACTTGAATGTCTTATTGACCCAGCTAACACCTGGTCCTACACCGGAGAAATGGACAGAGGATGGTTCTTTCCAGCCAGAGTGGTACATTCGGAAAAATTGTGGCTCTGCTAGGAATTCAGAGAGCATGGCTATGTGGCTCTGTTAGCAATAAACTGCTGGACTGCTTCCTCTACCTGCTGATCTCTGGGAACCGAGAAAAGTTTGGGTAGGAGTAGGCTACTCTGCCTTGAGAAACCTACCCAAAGTCAGGGCTGCTGACAGGAATCTGTGGGCCCGGGACAAACTCCACATTTTGGGCCCCCCGCTAAAAAAAATGACTGTGCAAAAACAAAATTTGGGCCCCCCTCAGGACTGGGCCCGGGACAACATACCCGGTTGTCCCCCCCTGTCAGCTGCCCTGCCCAAAGTCCTGGCTAAACATGGAAACACATCAAGGATAAATTTGGCCAGAAACAAAGCACAAAATTGTCTTTGTCCCGGTAGCTACATGCTACCTCAGAAAGCATGAGCTAGCTAGAATTCTGAGGCAGTAATATGAGGAGAACCAGCTCAACTAATCAGGGAAAATGTAGAATTATTGCATCTCTTTGCAGAAAAAGACCCATGGTTGGTGACACACCTGGAAACAGACAGAATCTCAAACAACCATATATAGGCAGTATGTGCCACCATTCAATAGGATATTTA
Organism: Umbra pygmaea; assembly: GCA_016801145.1. Classification (NCBI taxonomy): domain Eukaryota; kingdom Metazoa; phylum Chordata; class Actinopteri; order Esociformes; family Umbridae; genus Umbra; species Umbra pygmaea. Next base: position 25,779 of record JACXGM010004187.1, on the reverse strand, counting down.
AGGTGATAAATGAGGACACATTTGTGTATGTAGAGGTTGATGAAACCAAGAATGTAATGAACAATTCTCAGAGCTCTCTCATTTTGCGATATGTATGTGCTCGTCTTGGACTCATTCAATTTAAGGTGATTAATAGAGTCCACTACTCTAAATCCAGACTAGCTAGAATGTATCCTGCAGTGATGGATGTGTGTGACAGATGTCATTCTACCCATGTGACCTCTATCATATGTTTTTCACTTGCTTTAAATTGAGTAACTATTGGAATTCTGTATTCTACACCATATATGAAGCACTACAAATTCACCTCACTCCATGCCCACGGATAGCGGTGTTCGGAATCCCAGAGGACTCTCATTAAGTGATAAAAAAGTGCAGATATCCCTGCTTTTTTGCTTTTACTTCACTCTTGGCTCGACGCAGGAGTCTACTGCAGTGGAAGTCCTGTCAGCCCCCATTAGCCTCTCAGTGGCCAAGCGATGTCTTGTTTTTTTACAACTTGAAAAAATTAAGTATTCTGTTAGGGATCATACTCGAAATTCTCTAATGAATGGCAGACTTTTATTTTATACTTTAATAGCTTCCTGTAAAAGAAATATGTGTGTATGTGAAAGGGAAGTGAAAGAGACATTTTCAGGGGTTGACCATGTCAGCAAATCAAAAGAACTGTCGCTCAGACTGATTTTATGTTGGGAGTGTTGCGGAAGTATAATGTGATGAAAAGCTGGTGGTTCAAACTTAAGATGAGGTCTTGGTGATGGCAAGAGCTCTTTGTTGTGCCGGCCAGAAAGGAAAACTACAACACTCACAAGCTAAACTTGATGCTATCACAGTATGCAAAATGCGGCCCAGAGTGTCATCTTTTTTTTTAGCAAATCAAGGAAACATAGCTACCTGCTTGATGGAAGAGTTGATGAAAAGACACATGCCTAGAGCAGCACTGTCCAGATGGAGCTCAAACTCGAGACTGCTACAAACAACCAGATAATCTATCCGATCTCCAAGTTATGTTCCAAAAGATGGCTGAAAATTCTGATGACTGGGTAAATGACAAGCTAATTAGCCTCTGGATACAACACTGGGCTATTAAATGCATCCAACTGCTTTCTGCTGGTGATCTATGGGGAAATGTTTAGCAAAATTTATGAACTCTTTTGTTTTCTGCAGAATTGAGGATGGACATTGTGTTCTGCAGAATTGAGGATGGACATTCTGTTCTGCAGAATTGAGGATGGACATTGTGTTCTGAGGAATTGAGGATGGACATTGTGTTCTGCAGAATTGAGGATGGACATTGTGTTCTGCTGTGAAAGCCTCTGAAACCAAATGAAGGTTGTGAGCAGAGACACACAAGTTTGATGTGCACTGTAAGCCCGAAAAGTTGAATTCACTTAAAAAAATTGAGGTAACCGATTGCCTTAAAAATGTTAAGTAATGGGTTTTTGAAAACTTGAGTGCATTTAACTTAAAAAATTTTTTTCAACATTCCACCCTTTCATACATTTAAGTTAAATGCACTCAAGTTTTCAAAAACCCATTAATTAACGTTTTTAAGGCAATAGGTTACCTCAATTGTTTTAAGTGAATTCACCTATCAGGGCTTACAGTGTGTTCTATGACAGATTGGAGCAGAAATTATGATAGGACAGTTTTGTTTTACAACCTTCTGGAAAACATCAGTGAACGCCAAGTTTGAAATTGATGGCAAGGTGGATTTTCTTGTCTTTTTTTTTAGCAGATGTCAACATGTTTTAATGGCAGCAAACTCAATAGGCTTTTAACCAACATACTTGTCTTATTTAGCCTAAATGCTAATCTTGTTAGACTGTACAATTCACAAATGGTATGGGACAGCTGCAAATTGCCCACTGGCATTTTCGTACACAAATGACTTGGTGCAGTTGGTCCCAGAGGCAACAAAACTAGTCCAACTTGTTCTTGGCTTAAAGAGGATGAAAAAGTTCAGCTGAATCAGGTGTGGACATAAGTGACTGTAATCCTTTGGCCTCATTTCCATCAAGAAACAGAGACAAATCAAACTGTGTAGGAATAACGAAACGTTATACAATGTAGTCACCAAGATGTTCACTAGGGTTCATCGCAGCAATTGTAACTTTATTTAATATCCAGAAGAGAGAAGTAATTCATGTGTTTTGGTTCGGACCTCAGGTTAACGTCTGTCAGTGCTGCTCCAAAATGTAACAAAATAAACATATCAAATTATTATTAAAAAAATAAGAAAAAATATAAAATTTTTCATTTTCAGTTCAGATTAAGAATGACACATGTCACTATGATGAACTTGAGCATTAGATTATAAATGCTCACAGTCATTTGCTTTTAGGTTTCTATTTTGTGGCCAAAATCTGCAACGCTCGCTGAAATTGTTTTATGTTCCATAGAACACATTTTGTTGCTTCAGAGAATGTGTATAATGTTGAATCAAATTTTGTTTTACATATCAGTTCATATAAACCATGTGCTATGGAATCAGAACATTAAAAAACATTATTTCTTAACTTAAATGTTTATATTTCTTTTTTTATGATTCTTTTAAGCCAACTTTGGTAGCTAATATGTGGTTTGCATACAAGATCCATGATCTCTAACTTTCACTTGTCTCTTATATTTTGTTATCCAATACTCCAATTAGTTATAACTTTGGATAAAGCAAACATTCCCATGTATTTTTTATAGCGATTTGTTTGACCAAATGGCATAGTTTTATTGATAATAAAGAGGAAGATATTTGTTTGTTAAATTACTGCTAGCAGTCTATATTCTTGATTTTAACCATAATTGTTTTTGTAATAGATATGTTCTGTTGTTTCTGAAGAATGACATTTTTTTCTTACTATATTTTATGATCAATTAGCATATAATAAATAATCTGAATAGTCAAAAGGGATAATTTGTAATTTCTACCATCGTTTACCTTTTTCTTCTTCTATTCCGTAGAAATATCAAAGTCAGTAGCCTCTCCTCAGTTGCGACACATCTGTTCAGGAGAAGAATGCAGCTAGTGTCATGAGCACCACGCACGAATAGTTACAGCGCTCCCATGGCGTCACTTTGGCATGCGCCAGGTCAGGAACACCTTGTGTACCACAGGCTTTACGGTGCTCCTATGATGTCGCGTGCCAGGTCAGCAACAGCGAGTATACTGAACGTTTAAGAGTCTTGACACTTATTCAGATACAGTGAAATCAAGCCCTTGTGCTGAATATCTGCTACTCTGCCACATATTAGGATTAGTTAAACCATGCTACACTGCAGGCACGGCACCAGGATTCCAGTTTTGGATGGGCCAGACCAATTGTGGGTGGGCCTTAAACTAAATGTTATAACCTAATACTGTTTAACCTAATACAAATGACTGACTAATGTACTGTTATATTATCTGTGCTTACATAATAGAGATTTTAATAGCTTGATGCTCTTTAAATATGTTGTTGCATTGTAAAAAGTTTTGGTGAATAGGACGGACCTATCTGTGATCGTTCTCCTTGGTTCTGACCAAAGAAGAGTGCATTGGGATCTCCATTACGCACCATACCTGGCTGTGCTATAGCCCATCTCTATAGACCTAAGGCCTAGATTGAAAAAGTGATCAGGAATCTAATATTTCCCCAAAAACATAGTTTAGTTCTACTCGTATAACACGAGACCGAATATTTCACAATTCTGTTTAATAGTATCAGGTTTTTAACAATACAGTTCAACAACACTGATCGACACTTTTTGACTGGCAAAATGGGAGCTCAAGTTCATGTGTACAGACCCTGGTGATACTTCGAGCAAAGTTTCATGTTGTGTCGAGCCTTCTTAGTGTTTTAAAAATAGTGATTTTGATGCTATCTTAGTAATGCCCTTATCACTCACTGTAAATGATTTTCACACTTTTAGATCACTTGAGGCTAGCCTAGCATTATGGACGAGGTACATCCGATCCCAAACCTCACTGTCTGCTAAAAATGGGCAGAAACATCACAATAGACAACCAGCTTTTTAAAATTGTTTTGAAAACTAAACATTTACACTATTTTAGCATAAATTATGAGATTATTTGCCAATTTTTCATCCTTTTTGACAAAATTAAAATATATTAAAGTTAGATTTTTTTTAAGAAAAGTTTTGGGTGGGCCTATTGAAAAGTGGGTGGACCTAGGCCCGTCAGGACCACCCATAATGCCGTGGCCACTGTAAAAAATTGTTCTGTAAAAAAACAGCAAAAAGTACTGGTAACAAATATACCAGGATTTTTCTATTAGTTTACAATAGAAAAATCAAGACAATAACAGAAAATACTTTATAACACAGTAGATGTCCATTACAAACTAATATCCGCTCTGCGTTTTAACGGATATCTACTGTGTTAATAAAGTATTTTCTGTTATTGTCTTGAAGGAAATGTCCGTAAAATAATAGAAAAGGTACTGGCAGCAAATTACCAGTACCTTTTACTGCTTTTTCACAGATATTTTTTACAGTGAAAATAGTTGATATATGAGTAGTCTTCTTTCCAAAAGGTGTGATAAGTCTGTAATGCCAAACTTGGAGGTGAATTTTATCAGTGTGTTCCTCTGTAATTTCACAGTCAAACAAGTCTTTGTTTAAAGTTGTTATTTGGCACACTCTTTAAAGAACAATAGCTACTGTTACATTGGATCTTGGAGGTGGCCGAGACTGAAAAGTGAACATATGCTTAAAATGCTCAACTTCCTCTTTCAGGAAACAGGAAATTTCTGTGAAACATGGATGACGCCATCATTTGTAATCAGTTTTTTTGTGTGATATTTCTATGTTATAGATTGAAGAATTTTGTGTATTTTTCCATCCATTTGATATTTTGTACGGTATGATTGATCTTTCTATATTTTTCTCAAAAGTTTTGTTTCTTTGTAATGCAGTTTTAATTGTCATCTCCCAGTGCTGTGAGTTTTCCACAAAACTCCAGAGATTATTGAAAGCTCAGTGGAAAATTATGATGTGTAAATTTGGAGCCCTCATCCACTCTTGACTTAAGCTAATTTCTCAATTGTGACCATATACATGCTGTCCATCAGGAATAAGGCAGATGTCCTTATCCAGATGATTTATTTCTTGCATGTTAGCACACAGACACTTTTACATTTAGGAAGTGACCTTGGTTGTGGTAATTGTAGATGCGCAAAACACTTCTAGATAACACACAGGAAAGAGATTGGTTGCCAGACAAACACTGTCCTCCAAAGGGAGGAGGTCCCTGACTCTAAATGTCCATTCCAGCAAACTGATTGGAAGAATTTCATAGGCAGCCATGTAAGTTAGAAATAAGTAAGAAAGTAGATGGCCTGTTTTACCGCATCCCAGGATTTATATGTATTGATGTATTCAGAGCCTTTTGGAAATGTTGATCACAGGTCTTGAAATTGAAGTACCACAATTAAACATCATCAACAAAGACAATTCTCATGACAAGCTTTCAGGATACATATTCCAGAGCTAAAAGTATATATTTATACGTTAAGTCTCTGTAAAGTAGGCCAACATCATAGTGGGATCTCTGAGGGCAGAATCCAAAAATACATTTGCAAAGGTATTCAAATAGTTTCATAACCGACTCAGAAAGATGAAACCAGTCACTACTAATTCCTTTCTTTTGGCCTGCCTCTTCTCTTAGTGTAGACAGTGCTCTGCAGTCACACGGAATGTTCCAGTTAACTGTTTCTACACTCAGACACGCACACTCACTGTGGACTATATTTAACTCTGCTCGTGTTGGAATGGGAATGTGTGTCGAAGGGATGATGATTGTGAATGCAGATATGAGTTCAGTATTAAGTTCAAGGCCTCTAAATTTAGCCAGGGTAAAGCCATACAGCAGGCAGGCTGGCTGCTAACTTACTCCTACTGGAATACAGACTGTTCCACGTCCGCTGTTCTTCATCACCTGCTCCTTGATTTTGTTTGTGTGTGTGTGTGAGAGAGTGTGTGACTGAATACCACTGTTTTGGTGGAAAGGAAGTGGTGAGTTGTAAATATTTTTTTGATTGCTTGTGTCTTTTAGTGAACATAGGAACGGTTACAGTGTTCGTTGATTTGCGAATACGATGTATTCAAATATTATGCACATGGTCTACAAATTCTGAATGCTGATTGGCTTATAGGCATAATATATGAAACTGTATACCAAGGGTATGACATCACATATCTTTATGTTTATATAATTGTGTTGATAATAGCATTAACTCATCTCAGGGGGTTGGGGTATTTTGGGGTATTATTATGTACAACGGTTAGGTGCTGTGTCCAGACGCTCCGTTATGTGCTGTGCCTATAAACAGCTCTAATGGCCAAACAGTACGCCACACCACCTCGTCTAACAATCTGATTATGGATAATTGCACACATTTTGCAAACATTAAAGAAAAAATGACCGACGTTTGGTTTATATAAACACTAGGTTAAGCTAGTTGTTTTAACAGTGTTAAGGTTTATTTTATTTATTTCACCTTTATTTAATCAGGTAAATTGATCGAGAACACATTATCATTTCCAATCGTGACCTGACCTGGCCAAGATAAGGCGCAATGTGACATTAAGATACACATAGAGTACAAACATTGAAGTATACAGTTACACATATAAACAGTATTCGGTTCAATAAATAAAACTGTACATTCGGTGTAAATATAGTCTAAAAACGAGAAGTAGGTTATATGGAATGTAAAGTTGCAGTACAAGAAAAATAAATACTAGGATAGGTAACGTAATGAACATGGATGAAAATTGAAATGTGCAAATTATTAAAAGACAGCGGTGCAGTTGAATATGTGCAAGTTGCGTTGATGGTTTCTTTGTCATTTCAGGAAGTTGGCACTTTCATTTTCTGTGAGGGGTTGACATTCCTGACAGAATGGTTGATGACTTCTGGGCACACGTGAGGGACTTACCTGTGACCAAACCATTGCTCCAATGAAATCAACAGCTTGGTGATTTGCAAGAATCAGTCAATTGAGATGATGGATCAATCAAAGGGTCTTGAAAGCAGCAGTGGCGTTAACAGCCCTGACCCCCTGGTTCAAGAGGCATATATGATGTTGAATGATTACATCAACTATGTGATCGCAGGCCCCTACGCCCACATAGGTCCGGCCCCCACGCCCACAGCAGCAGCCCTGCGCCACGCTGGGGATGAACTGCTTACCAGGTTTCCCATCTTCTTCAGGCGCTGGCCACGCGTATTCCAAGACGTGACGGAGGCCTCAGCCTGCCCCATGCTCATGTCCATCCTGGATGAGCACTTTGCACCAACCACCACCGGGGGGCGCCAGAGAGACCTGGCCTGGAGCGCAGTGCTGTCAGTGTATGTGCTGGCTGGCCAGATGGCCCTGCACTGCCAGGACAAGGGCATGGAGGCAATCCTGCCCCAGCTTAAGGAGTGTGTGGGGGGGTACTTGGAGAGTGTCATTTGTCCAGAGATTAGGGAAAAGGGTGGATGGGTAAGTTAACATTATCCACGACCAGTATAGTAATATGCTAAGGAAACAGTTTATCATTTAGTTGTTTTGTGCTTTTGATGTGAATCTAACTCCTAGGATGTATTTTACTTTTTGCTGCTGGCAGACAGGCTTTGTGTCCCGCTTTGGACAGAAGCAAGACTTGGAGAGCCAGGTGAAGAAGGCGTGTTGCTGGACTCTATTTCTATTAGTCACCAGTATCCTCTCTTATTTTCTATGGAAAAGAGTATCTTAAAAGACCCTTTGTGTGCAATCATAGCTCCAAATGACTGCATTATCAATATATTTTCATGGCATCATATTTTCAAATGAATCTCAATATTTTTTATTTTGGATTCCAAGCATTTCATTGGCAATAACCCTGTGTAATGACAAATAAAATATTGAGCCTTTTAACCAGTGAAGGGTGTAGCTTTTGCTAAAAACATTTAAAAAATGCTCTCATACACATACATATATATATATATATACACACACACATTCGTTTTCTATGAGAAACTAACCCCAATTCATTGTGTATATCATGACATTAGGAACACTGTAGGTATTGCAGGGCAAAATGAACAAGGATAATACAATTAGAATTTATGAGACTTTGGGCAAGACATCTACATATATAACGGTTAATGCAATCGGCTCATAGTATTAACTGGCTAGGTTGTTTACAATAGAAATCTAATACTGTTCTGAGTTTCACTTTATCCCCTTATGAATAGCTAACTGAAACTGACCATCCGGTTTACGGTCTCTTTAAATCAACCCATAACACAGCTGCTTATGTGACTGTATAGGGACTCTTATTTTGCAATAGACACCTTTATTTGTAACCAGCCCAACTAAAATCCTCAAATGCATATTCTTTCATAGACAAAGGAACTACTGTAGATTTTAAATCCAAGCTATACCATAAATCCTCAAAAACATTGCAGGGCTTTTAGCTTTACATTTTATCAGACTAAAATCAGATTGAATGACTAAAATCCCTCAGTCAAAACATACCAGAAGCTTAGCATGCTAATCAGCTTTCAGACATATGCCAAAAGAGAAATCCCTGAGCTGTGAGAAATAGCATGACTGACTGCAAAGAAACACTAGCCACTTACTGTGTGACAAGAACAATCATGAATGTAAATAGTGTGTCAGATGAGGCCACAAGAGCAGAATCTAATTAGAAATAGTTCAACTGTTACCACAAACATGTTAATAAATTTACTATTTTGTATAGCTGCAAGAATTAAATTGAAGAATGCAGCAGTTTAAAGAAAATTTTTATTGACATTTCTGTACAGACAAAAAAAACAGGAATTGCAAGTGACAAACCAAAAAGGACAGATAATGGAACACTGGAAAGTTGACACTGACATGTAAGTGACTTACACCACTCTGAAGAGCACAACTACACACACTTAGGCCAGCTCCTCCTCTCCCTCCTCCTCAAACTCGCCCTCCTCCTCGGCAGTGGCGTCCTGGTACTGCTGGTACTCAGACACCAGGTCGTTCATGTTGCTCTCGGCCTCTGTGAACTCCATCTCATCCATACCCTCTCCGGTGTACCAATGGAGGAAAGCTTTACGCCGGAACATGGCGGTGAACTGCTCAGAGATGCGCTTGAACAGCTCCTGGATGGCGGTGCTGTTACCAATGAAGGTGGCGGCCATCTTGAGGCCACGGGGAGGAATGTCACAGACTGCGGTCTTCACGTTATTGGGGATCCATTCCACAAAGTAGCTACTGTTCTTGTTCTGGACGTTCAGCATCTGCTCATCCACCTCCTTCATAGACATGCGCCCACGGAAGATGGCTGCCACTGTGAGGTAGCGACCGTGGCGGGGGTCGCAGGCGGCCATCATGTTCTTGGCGTCGAACATCTGCTGGGTGAGCTCGGGCACAGTGAGGGAGCGGTACTGCTGGCTTCCCCTGCTGGTGAGGGGGGCGAAGCCGGGCATGAAGAAGTGCAGGCGGGGGAATGGCACCATGTTGACGGCCAGCTTGCGGAGGTCGGCGTTCAGCTGTCCTGGGAAGCGCAGGCAGGTCGTGACACCGCTCATGGTGGCTGACACTAGATGGTTGAGGTCTCCATATGAGGGAGTTGTGAGTTTGAGTGTACGGAAGCAGATGTCGTAGAGGGCTTCGTTGTCAATACAGAAGGTCTCGTCTGTGTTCTCTACTAGCTGGTGGACTGAGAGAGTGGCATTGTAAGGCTCCACCACAGTGTCTGATACTTTTGGCGAGGGCACCACGCTAAAGGTGTTCATGATGCGGTCGGGGTACTCTTCACGAATCTTGCTGATGAGCAGTGTGCCCATGCCAGACCCAGTGCCTCCTCCAAGGGAGTGGGTGAGCTGGAAGCCCTGCAAGCAGTCACAGCTCTCAGCCTCCTTTCTCACCACATCCAGGACTGAGTCCACCAGTTCAGCTCCCTCTGTGTAATGGCCTTTGGCCCAGTTGTTCCCAGCCCCACTCTGGCCTGCAAACCAAGATTGCATAAATAAGCTCTCATTACTTTAGTCAGGTTATCAACAGTATTTAGATTATACTTGAACAGTGAGATAAGGTCATACCGAACACGAAGTTGTCTGGTCTGAAAATCTGGCCAAACGGTCCGGATCTCACAGAGTCCATGGTCCCGGGTTCCAAGTCCACAAGAACAGCACGTGGCACATATTTACCACCTATGCAAGAACGCAAAGGTCAATATCAGAAGCACACATCTAATCAGTTTAACAATTCATGTAATCAACAGTTAAAAGTGAAAGGCTTACCTGAGGCTTCATTGTAATAGACATTGATCCTGTCGAGCTGGAGGTCACTGTCCCCGTGGTACGTACCGGTAGGATCAATGCCATGCTCATCACTGATCACCTCCCAGAACTACAAAAGCATTCAGAACACAATTCTATTAAGTAAAGCATCTAAAATTAAAAACGTCGTCCAATATATGGGAACAATAAACCACTACCATTATCAAATTAGTAGTGTCAATTCATCTTTATTTAGCGGAAGATCATTTTAGTAGATCTGTATTAAACATCTCCCCTATACAAATCCGCGCGCGCGGCATGACCTCCGATTGGCTGATTTCCATCAGCGAAGGTTTTGAAAATGTGTGATTACGTCACTGGTTGAAGTACCACCCACATCCGCTAGAAAAACCGGGCGCGGCGGGCGCTCAATGAATCCGTTTAACTACTAGGCCGTAATGCGGGACTTATCAAATGTTCCGTTTATTTCGTTTTTTTGCCCAATATTTGATATGCATGTTGCAGTAATTAACAAATACTAATAGCAGTATGGCAAAGACATTCATGATTTTAAAGAACTTCCCATTTTGCGCATTGCAGTATGTCCAGTGGTAATTATGGTAATCCATAGGCCTACTCATACAAATATTCAATTTAAATATAAAAATCATCAGGCACATACGAACACGTATTCGCGTGTATATTGACTCACACGAACTAGTAGTGTAGGCTAAATATGCTGACAAAATATTCACATGGTGAAATAAAGATTTCGGCTACAGAACTGCATTAGACAAGACCAGCGCCTCTTTGTATTTTAATCCCAACCAAAATTTAAACAATCAGCTATGGTTAGATACATTTTTCAGTCATTATCATTAACAATGCAGGTCTTTGGGTGTGGTTAAACCGCTAGACACGCATACAAAGAAACAGCAACATTACACGGCGATTTAGCGAAAATTCTGCATATATAAAATAATAATAAAACCAACCTTCGCGCCAATCTGGTTTCCACACTGTCCAGCTTGAAGGTGCACGATTTCCCTCATTTTTACTTTCGAATTAGAACAACTCCTTCACCAGTAACAGTGCCTTCCAGTCGGAAAATGCTCAAAATTATCAGGCTCCTAGCTATATAAATGGGAATTTCTGCCCGCCCCCTATAGCCAACGTCACAAAATCCGATAAATATATTGGCTAATATTTACCCAGACCAGTTATTGACACACTTTTAGACCAATGGTATTTAGAAATAACCATTTTCACTGGCCTCCTTTTCTGTCAATTAAACGGAACGCAAACGTGATTCTCGCGAAATCTTGAAGATGTGTCCTAGTTTCATACGCCGGCAACTTCATCATACGTCGTTTTGAACTATTTGAACTATACATGTTTCAAATCGTTTACACAATACATCTCCCCGATGTCAGTGTTTATAGAGGTAGCATCCGAGTCATTAAAACATGTTCGACATTTTCCGCATAAGATGATAGACTTACAATAACCACACCAATTCTTTCCATTCCACGTGGCTTATTGTTACTTCCCCCATTCAGACTGAATGTTTTCGGCTTCTTGGGAGTAAAAAATAACTTTGTCTCTAATCTAGCATACATTTTGTCTCTAATCTAGCATATATACAAACATATATATATGTATACAGCCCAAAATCACATTGAATGTCACAAAAAATGTAGCCTATATATAGATGGGTCATAAACTGGACATGTATTTTCTTAGCTATCAACGTAATCGAAAAGTAACAAAGGCCGAGCCTTGTGGTATCAGCCTGGGACATTAGATAATTTAGATTGTATTTACACAGACTCATTAAGATGCCTAATTCTTGCTGTTGTTGTTACATATTTCTGATTGTGGGCGACTCCCTTTTGCGCATTGTGAAACATGGCTGCCTGGGTTGTGTCAGGTGGTACAACAGACAGACTGCTCGGTTGGCTGCTACTTTCTGGTTTTTACGTAGCCTACTGTGAATTCATCTATCCAAACATTTAATTTGTCAATGTATCACAATTTTGCTTTGTCATGTGTTTCTGATCACAAACTTGCCAAGTCATGGCGTGTTATTAAGCAGTCCATATCTGACATGAATTGTATTTACAAATGCATTATCATCACCTATACTAAATACTATAAAAAAACACATGACACAATGGAACTACAAAAGCTCACTTCCCATGACAAGACAGAGTGGTTTGGCTGTTGATCTCAGAACCCTAGAGACAGACTCATTCTAGATGGATGCACAATAAAGGGTGCAGCAGTAGCCTACTAGAGAGAAAGGGAGAAAGAAACTTAATGAAAATGACTGGTTAAAAAGCACTGTATTTCTCTTTTTAAAACAATACATTCATTGCTGGAATGATATCAGAGGGCTTTATTAGTAGTTCAACTATGTATCAACAGGAGAAGGTAACAGCGAGCTTGAGCTCAACACCTCCTGTATTACAATCCAGTAACTGCAGGTTGGAGGACAGAGGAAACACCCAGTTTCATTTGGTCTATAGAGCATGCCTTTAATGGATTATTCATTATTAAGGCCCACTCAGTTCTCAATATTCATTTTCCTAGTACAGTAGCTGAAGCCTGATGATATGTCCAGGACAATTAGAGTACAAGCAAGAGCTGTCTGGGCTGATTGAATAGTCATACTCAAACAATAGACCTACTTGAAATCTCAGTAGAGGACAGTCCATTCTCACAGCCCTCGCTGCCTTTGCAGAGACATTGCTACTGTGCTCACTCTATAACTGGGTCATCATACTTTCAGTTTGATTCAACATACAATGACATTCCCTATGGTACCCCCACTGTGTAAACTATACTGCAGGGCCTCCTGCACAAGGCAGTGCGAAATGGCATAGCACTGCCCGGGATTTGGTTTAGAATTTAGATAAATCAGATTATCTATCCTACCACATCGCTCTCCAGCGACTCCTTGTGGTTAGATTGGGCACCTGTAAATTCAATTGCAGAAGTACAGTTGGTGAACGCATTCATCCTATGCATGAGCTGACTAAAGTTTTCCTTGTTGGATGAACAGTGCGAGAAGAATCGGCGGCTCGCGGCATGTGGTTGGATGAACCATATGTGCTCCCCTCGACATCCCAGAGATCTGTCCAACTAGTTGCGGAACTGCCGACAAGGCAGGGTTTGTGGGAATTGGGAAAGGAGTAAAATTGGGAAAACATATATACTGCAGGGCTTCTAAACTGGTGGGCCGCGACCCACATATGGGTCATGGGTGGTTTTGAATGGTTCACAACAGTGAAAAACAAAAATACAAAAACTGAAAGATTTTGTATTTTTCATTTTCAGAGAATGGATCAACATATAACAGGTATATATCAGGTATTTAACATTTAAGTGTGTTAACAACAATGAGACGCTTACTTTTACAAAAAATGCTAATGTAAGTGTATGAAATAAAATAGAAACTAAACATTTTTGCACATTTGATGAAGAACTTTGGTTGCATAATTTTTGGCACCCCTGCACTTAATACATTTTACACCCCCCTCTTCAAGACAACAGCACTGAGTATTATCTAATTTAGTTAGATGAGGTGGTTGAACACATAATATAGGACCTGATATCATTCATCCATGCAGACTCTCTCTAGATCCTTCAGCCATTGGTCCTCATTTGTTGATGCTCCTCTTCAATCAACCCACAGCTGTCCAATGGGATTTAATTTAGGGGACTGGGATAATCATTCCAACAGCTAGATGCCATGTTTCTCAAAAAGGTTCACCAGCCTTTGAAAGAAAAAACGGGCCACAACGTCCCATATCCACCAGTAAAAAGTTGGGTTTTTGTTATTTCCTGCACCTTTGGTGTTTGTTGCCTGAACTTTTTTTATCTCATTAGTACCTAAGATATCTAGTGATGTCAATAACCATGAATCAAAGTCGCTCAATAACAATAATAAGGAAAATATATATATAAATAACAATTTACCAGTACCAGGTCATACAAATTAGAAGTAGCAGCAACAGTGAAGGGACATTGCAAAAAAGTGTTCATTAAACAGAGGTTGGACCTGCTGATGAACTTGGACATTGCACCACCAATTGAAACACCTTGTTTGACCCATAGAAATGGAATGGATAAAAAGGCCATTCCAATTCAAATCAATGTAGCAGTTTGTTCAGAGAGGCAGCCGAGCGGCAGCCATTTTTATGTGTACCATTCCATTGCAAAGATCTAGCGGGCTACTTTGCTTGTCCTCACCATGACAACTAACAACAATCGCCATTTTGTTGTGTACTAATCTAATGACCACACCAAGCAGTTCAATGGCCTTTCTATCCATTCTATTTCTATGGTTTGAACATTTGATGGCTCAGTCCAACTCTTCTCAGCCTGTCAGAAGAGTTCTCTTCACCTGTCTAAGTGTGTGTGGACCATGTTCATCTGTTTGGTGATGTGGACGCCAAGGAACATGAACTACCTGTAGTACACGATTATCTACTTTGTCCTACCAACTATGAAGGAGAGACAGTGATCCTGGCATCAAAATGTTATTTGCCAGACCTTCTCCATGTAGGCCTTCTCGTCATGGGTGAACAAAAACAGCAGCAGGGGACTATTCTCTTACCAACTGTAAACTGCCCATCAGGATCCAGTTGAACTGCCTACCAGGATCGAAGTGCAGAGGATGGTGATCAGTTCTAGCTTCCTGAGTTTTATGATGACCTTCAAGTGTATGGTACTGAAAACTGATGTAGCTGAACACCATTCATTGTCCAAGCCATCCATTAGAGTTATGCAAATTTGACAGCAGGTTGATAGGAGATATAACCAGCCTTTCAGATAATTTCGTAGATACAGATGTGAGTCCTACTGGATGCCAGTCATTTGGGCAGAACTCTTTTTTAATCTCTAGTACAGGAACTATGGTGGTATTCTAGGGTGAAAGTACGGAGTAGTGGTAGTCAGAAGTTTGCCGGTTCAATATTCCGACAGTGCCAAATGGCATTGTGTCCTTGAGCAAAGCGTTTTACATATTTTCTGTAAGTCGCTCTGGATAAGAGCATCTGCTAAAATATGTAAATGTAAAAATGCTTGAAGCTGTGGAAGTTGGTATCATGGACTGCTCCAGGGAGAGGATAAAGAAGTCCATAAAGACACCTGCCAGTTGGGTATGCTTTGAGTACACGCCCTGGTATTCGGTCTGTCCTGCAGCCTTTTAAAGTCAACATGTTTAAACATTTTACTCACATCAGTTATGGAGAGCATAATTATAGTTGGCCAGAATAGGAGCTGCTCTCATTCATATTTATATAAATTTCATAATTTGTTTTGTTTGAATTTTATCACAGCTAATATTATAGCTTCTCTAGATTATGTCGCTTCGAGACAGATAACAATCCATTGTCTCCTTCTTAGTTTTACTAGGGTGGAGAATTATTACAAGCAGCAGACAGACATGGTTTGGACCTACCTATAGTCATCTTCAAGACAGAAACGGAGAAGCAATATCGTTTTTATCTCAAACCTTTTAGTTCCTCTGCAGTTGCAACTGCTTTAGCATCTAGTCAATAGATTAATCATCTTCTTGGACTGAAATAGAGTCCGACTGTATACTAAGTGATGTGGTTTGTCAAGTGATATGAGGCGGAGTGAGACTGACAAACTGAAACGTATCTACTGTAGATCAGCAAAAAGCCACTCCGATTAGCAGGGAGGGCATTTTACCTCGTCTCTTTATGAACTCATGTTGTTACATAATCGGCCATACTTTGTAACAGTATCTGCTTACGTTACCATGCAGCTACATACAGGTATATGTCTCCATAGCTCCCCAGAATGTTGATAGCTAAAAACTCTTGACTCAGCGTCTTCCATCCTTTTGCAGTACACTACTGAATCCTCTATCCTACCATACAGTCTGCTGTGTCGTCCAGAGCAATATGTTTTGAACACGGTAATGTGAATCCTCACAATGACATTGCTCAACTGAGATCATAGACACAAAGACAACTAAATAAATCACCAAATAATAAAGGCACATTCAAATCCTTTGTCTGTTTAACTAGACTACACTATTTTTAAGGGTAGAGCCCGTGGAGGAGGGACGGTCTTCACAATGTGCTGGTGCTTCGGTGACAAAGAGACCATGACATGACAATGCAAAAAACACTCCCTGGCAGAATGCAAATCTATCAGTAAACACAGCAAACAATTGTGACAATGAACATGCAATATATTCAGTATAATATACAGAATTGTAAAAGCAACTACACCCATTCATGTTTAGCTTTAAGAGCTAGCAAACATAGACCAACGCCTTATGCTACATGAACAGTTCTGAGGTAAGATTTCAGTATGATTATTTTCGGTGAATGGCTCAATCTTATTGTTTATTGGAGAACAACAGAAATTGTGTACCCTGGTGTAGCCTGCTTATTAGATCTGTAAATAATTGTGTGGAATGGGGTGGGGCTTTTAATACAGGGCAGGTGTTGGACAGAAGTGGCTGTGTCTTATGCTGGTCATGTACAGTTCGGTATGCCTCTCTGCTGAAAAGGAGCCAGTGATTAACAAACAGATCAGGTTACTTTCCACAGCGTTAAGATTCGCTCTGAAAGCTATTGCGAAGCGTTGTTAACCGTGAATCTCAATGTCCTTACAGGACATAACAGTCTGTGAGTGATTGGGCAGGAGACAACGAGAGCAGGGCACTAGTTCAGCGGTGCGGGGGAGGAGTCTGAGCCATGAATAATGGAACATTGCCCAGATGCAGACACAGCGCATCCTTCTTCCATTGATTGTCCAGAGCTCGTCTTTAGCTGTGCTTTTCCTCTGCCTCCTCCACTTGCATACTCCTGTCTCCAAAGCGGCCCCCTGGGACAACAGTCATTTAGGAAGCACAGCTGATGCTGAGGCGGTCCGGCCCTCAACGCCACACCATGCAGCACATTCAGCCAGCATGCTGCTATGCAGGATGATTCAGCCTAACAACCAGTCAGCTGTGACCCGGAGATATCCAGATCTCTACTGGGACACCCTGCCTATCATATTACACACAATGCACTGTACTGGGATGGCTGTGTGGTGGGCTGTCACTGCCACTGGCTGGCTAACTTGGAGGGAGGGCGATGGGGGTTGAGATGGTTGCTATGGGGTGTGGTTCTACTAGAACAGAATGGGGGATGGGCATGTATTGATTGAGGATAAGCCAGCACACTGGATCCATTTTGATTTATTGACTTCTTGGGGGTGATATAATACGGCATTACTAATGCAGGGATTTTGAGATTTGATCAGAGGATCTCTTAAAGTCAATGGAAATGCATATTTTCAAGACCTTTGTTATCTGTTCCAACACACTAGGAGGCCTCTAGCAAAAGCCTCACATCTATTGTTTAGTAATCTGTGCCATTTACTATTTTGAAATGTTAAAAAGCCATCAACAGTGCCGTAGTACTGGGATTAATCACTTTCTTATTTCAATAAATCTTTAAATTTCCACCCACAACACATGACTTGAGGCAGCTGCTAAGCAGTCCATTGTGTCCATCTCCACGCCCTTCCAGAGAACAAGACGATTTCATTCATCTACTCTACTGGTATCTACTGCCATCTTCTGGCTCACTGGCTGCATTGAAAACATTGTTCAAAGAGTGTTTAAGCTTACGTTGTCAGGGCTCTCAAGTTTTGAAGACAGGCAAGAGTGACATCCCCCCGTCAGGGGGTCAAGGGGGGGGGGGTCGGTTAGATGGGTCGTGGGAATGGGGGTGTTTCATTAATAATAATTATTACTGTTTTGGTTGTTGTTATTAATAATTGCTCAGACTTGCAAAAGAATTTCCACATTTGAAACAGTTCGGCTCAAGCCTAGCCATTTTTAGGGTCATGATTGAGGACAATGTCCCGTCCAGAGATAAGCTGTTTTGTGTTGAGGTTTTGTTCCAACCAACCATCAAAAATACCCTCTCGGCATCAGCATTAAAATTTGGAAGCACCTAAAACAAGGCTGCGATCTTTGATAGCCTCCGAAATTGGTTCAAGACAGTAGGGCTGTACAATTAATACATTTTTTATCATGATCACGATTTTGGCTTCCCACAATCAAATTCACGTGATCGACCTTCAAAGACCCCCAATGCTCTAGAACAGGGGTGGGCAATTATTTTAGCTTGAGGGCCACATTGAGCTTTTGAAACCACATGAAGGGCCGCATTTTATAGCGATGCATGAGAAATAGGAAATGTTATTTCATTAAATTAACCCCACCCCCTACACAGTTAGGTGCGTATCCTACAGAAAATACATGTTTTGTTTTGTAAAACCTTGTTTGACTGTAATGTTATTAGTTTACCAAAATATAGTCAGT
>JACXGM010004186.1:0-38850 GCA_016801145.1 Umbra pygmaea | reverse complement strand
TGTTACTATATATATAATCATCCGTGTTACTATATATATAATCATCCGTGTTACTATATATATAATCATCCATGTTACTATATATATAATCATCCATGTTACTATATATATAATCATCCATGTTACTATATATACAACTAAAGGATTATTAGGAACAGCCGTTCAATTTCTCCTTAATGCAATTATCTACTCAACCAATCACATGGCAGTTGCTTCAATGCATTTAGAGGTGTGGTCCTGGTCAAGACAATCTCCTGAACTCCAAACTGAATGTCAGCATGGGAAAGAAAGGTGATTTAAGCAATTTTGAGCATGGCATGGTTGTTGGTGCTGGACGGGCCGGTCAGAGTATTTCTCAATCTGCTCAGTTACTGGGATTTTCACGCACAACCATTTCTAGGGTTTACAAAGAATGGTGTGAAAAGGGAAAAACATCCAGTATGCGGCAGTCCTGTGCGCGAAAATGCCTTGTTGATGCTAGAGGTCAGAGGAGAATGGGCCGACTGGTTCAAGCTGATAGAAGGGCAACTTTGACTGAAATAACCACTCGTTATAACCGAGGTATGCAGCAAAGCATTTGTGAAGCCACAACACGCACAACCTTGAGACGGACAGGCTACAACAGCAGAAGACCCCACCGGGTACATCTCATCTCCACCTCAAATAGGAAAACGAGGCTACAATTTGCAAGTGCTCAGCAAAATTGGACAGTTGTACACTGGAAAAATGTTGCCTGGTCGGATGAGTCTCGATTTCTGTTGAGACATTCAGATGGTAGAGTCAGAATTTGGCGTAAACAGAATGAGAACATGGATCCATCATGCCTTGTTACCACTGTGAAGGCTGGTGGTGGTGGTGTAATGGTTTGGGGGATGTTTTCTTGGCACACTTTAGGCCCCTTAGTGCCAATTGGGCATCGTTTAAATGCCACGGCCTACCTGAGCATTGTTTCTGACCATGTCCATCCCTTTATGACCACCATGTACCCATCCTCTGACGGCTACTTCCAGCAGGATAATGCACCATGTCACAAAGCTCGAATCATTTCAAATTTTTTGAACATGACAATGAGTTCACTGTACTAAAATGGCCCCCATAGTCACCAGATCTCAACCCAATAGAGCATCTTTGGGATGTGGTGGAACGGGAGCTTCGTGCCCTGGATGTGCATCCCAAAAATCTCCAAGTGCAAGATGCTATCCTATCAAAATAGGCCAACATTTCTAAAGAATGCTTTCAGCACCTTGTTGAATCAATGCCACGTAAAATTAAGGCAGTTCTGAAGGCGAAAGGGGGTCAAACACAGTATTAGTATGGTGTTCCTAATAATCCTTTAGGTGAGTGTATAATCATCCATGTTACTGTATATGTAATCATCCATATGGAGATTAACCATTCAAGGCTTTCTTTTGTTACTGTCGTGACGTTTCAAGTTTATTTTTCAAATGTACAGAAAACTGCAGGTATAATTTCGTGAACAGTAAACATCTTGTGCCTCAGTTTAACTCCAACACTGCAGTAAAAATAACAATGATAAAACTGAAAGATGTGTAAAAAAGACAATGGACACCATCTCTATCAATAACAAGATGCTATAAGAACAGGTCCAGAAATCAAGTCTAGTTTATGTACAACTTTGTAAACAAAGGTCAGAGACAGAAGATGACGCTCTGGATGTTTCTGCCTCCTGCTTTAGGTGATCTATGACCTGGGAGCCACTTTCATCATTATCCTGCTGGTGTGGGCTGCATGCGCCGGCCTCGTCTTCATCAACTGCTTCTTCAACTGGCCCCTAGAGCCCTTCCCCGGACCGGAAGACATGGACTACACGTAAGACCCAAAGCCCACCGTGCTTCACACCTCACCATACTGGTGAACCTCCGATTGAAGACGTCCTCAGAACAGATATCCCCAACTTAAATGAGTTTCAAGTATTTGCAACTTATATCAGTATCAGTCAGACCAAAAAATATACAATAATAGATAGAGTTACATCTAATCGACAAACATATCCTAATGTTTAGCTAAATCCCAGTAGGAATATTAAGACATTAGTTCAGTAGTGTGGCAGAGGTCCGAGGTTTTGTGTAGAGGAAAGCCAATGAGCAGAGGATCTCTACTGTCTTTGTTCAAATGCACCTGGGTATAGCCTCATCACGTTTCACCTCCTCCTCCGCCCTCCCTCCCTCCCTCCCTCTCGCCCTCCCTCTCGCCCTTTCTCTCTCTTTCTCTATTCGCTCTCTCGCTCCCTCAGTGTGAAGTTGAAGTTCAGCTGGCTGGGCTTTGACCATAAGATCACAGGGAAGCAGTTCTACAACCAGGTGACCACTGTTGGGCGACGGCTCAGCGTGGGGAACAGCATGAAGACCAACCCAAAGGAGATGTCCCTACAGGAGGGCAACAAGCTGTGCCTGTCCACCGTCGATCTGGAGGTGCAGTGCAAAGCCCAGGAGGAATGTAAGTGAGTGGGCCAGGCCACATCTGCTCAACCTATTCCAAAGAACATGACTCGGCGTTGGGCTTTTGATGTCCCTCACACAGAGTGCGTGGTAATAAACAGTGACAGTGTGTTTTTTCTGCCCCCTGGGAGAGTCAGGGGGTTCATTGATTCCCTGACTGGATTGGCTTTCTTTCCCTCCACAAACATGTTTTCCCATGAGACCTTAAGCCTGTTTGCCACTTTCATTGTGTGCTTTATCTTGGCCAGGTCACCAATGCAAATGAGAATCTGTTCTCAATCGGCTTACCTGGTTAAATAAAGGTGGAATAAAACAAAAAATCAAACCCATTGTCTATAAAGTGGACGCAACAATTGAAATGACTGCCAGAAAGCTGTCTGACGCAGAAGGACCCACCAGGCTTCCCACTCACTTAACCAGAACAGTGTCCTGCACCAGCCAGGGTGTTGAATTTAGATCCAGACTAACTACGGTCAAATACTTTGTTACAACTATGTATATAGGGGCTCATTGTAGCCCTGCTTTCTGGAATAACAATCCTGCATAGATGGTCAACAGATGCCAGACTCTGGACTTCACAAGCCCCTGGACATGGGTTCGAACCCAGACTCAGCCGCTGTTTGTGTCCCTCCTCTCCGTTTCCCCCATAAGCCTTTCACCCAAGCCTATGCTTCTTAATGTTCTGTATAATAATAATAATAATTATAATTATAATTATAATAATTTTATTATTAATTTTAATTAGTTTATTGTCAACAGTCGATCTGGGGCCATATTCGTCATGAACCTGGCCCTGTTTTAATACATATGAAATTATTTATTAAGCTCTAATAGCTCTCTGTGCCAGAAGTGTTTCAGAGTGACGTTGTCCCCGGCTTGTGCGAGCGCTGTCACCGGCTCCGACTTCACCGCGTCCACACTCACTTTCCCGAATTAAACTTTCTGCCACACAACTGGCCGTGCACTTTGCCTTCACTAACCTAGATCTGTACACAGCAATTAGTGACAAACCTCCAACACACCTTGGATTAGCCCACATGCCCCCTACCTTGCCCCCCCAACAACACATCTACCCCCGCCCTGCAGACTGAGGGTCAGGAACCCCCTGCAGGACGCTCTGTGGGTCCTTGGAGGCTGTCTTTGGTACCAAATGGACCGTTCAAATGTTTTGGACACTTTCCTAGAAGTTCTTCCGGGGGGGAGCACAAGGGGCCAGAAGGTAGTTCGCTGTCGGTACAGTCTGGGGATTCTTTCTTACACTCCCTTTCTCAATTCAGTTCAACGTCTTGATGACGTGGAGAAAATACCGTTTTCAAACATTGACTAAAGCAAGTGTGTAGGATGTGCCCTTTCTAAAACAAGTGTGTAGGATCTGCCCTTTCTAAAGCAAGTGTGTAGGATGTGCCCTTTCTAAAGCAAGTGTGTAGGATGTGCCCTTTCTAAAGCAAGTGTGTAGGATGTGCCCTTTCTAAAGCAAGTGTGTAGGACGTGCCCTTTCTAAAGCAAGTGTGTAGGACGTGCCCTTTCTGAAGCAAGTGTGTAGGACGTGCCCTTTCTGAAGCAAGTGTGTAGGACGTGCCCTTTCTAAAGCAAGTGTGTAGGATGTGCCCTTTCTATAGCAAGTGTGTAGGATGTGCCCTTTCTAAAGCAAGTGTGTAGGATGTGCCCTTTCTCGTGTCGAACCCATTTCAAAACGAACCGCTGGATCTGGACAGTTGACTGTGTAGGCTAGGTATGTAGAAATGGTCACACTATGTATATGATTACAACAGTGATAGCAGTGTGACAGTCAATAATACCAATGTGCAGATGAGCCTTAGATTAGTGCTACGGCTTTTGTTATTGTGATCTAAAAGACCCAAATCTGTAGATTAGTAGTAGGTATTGTAACAATTGCCAACTATGGATCAGTCTTCAGAGCATTGCACAGATGCCTGTAGAACGGGGTACCAAACGCTGGACGTAGGTGTAGCGTGACCATTAGCATTTTTCCACTGCCCTGGTTTCGGCCACTGCTGTCCACTTTGCAGCATTTAGTTAGGTAGATGATTAACGAGCTAGGGCCTGGGGCCCTCGATGAGCACAAGCCCCCACAGGTTACCTTGACATCCGGGAACCAATAGAGTATTTAGACAACAATATCTCTAATGCCCAGCCTCCATGTGTACTTCCGTTTGTTTAGACCCATTAACTGTTGTATAAGGCAGTGCTATGGGTCCTGGGGCTCATGAACATTAAACAGTAAAAAACAGGCAAGAATTGAAAAATAATACTTTCTCAGGAGAAGACCTAGCAGTTGTTAATGAACTCTATAGAACATAAAGGATCCCTGAAATCTGATCAACTATATTATCCTCCAGGAATAAACATGGTGTTAGCCATAATATATATGCAGTTACAATTGTATGCAAAAGGTTAGGCACCCCTGACAATTTCTTTGATTTTCATTTATAAAAAATTGGGTGTTTGGATCAGCAATTTCATTTTGATCTATCAAATAAGACACAGTAATATTTTAGTAGTGAAATGAGGTTCATTGGATTAACAGAAAATGTGCAGTATGCATCCTAAACAAAATTAGACAGTGCATACATTTGGGCACCCTTGTCATTTTGTTGATTTGAATACCTGTAACTACCTAGCTTTGATTAATTGGAACACACAATTGGTTTGGTGAG
This sequence comes from Umbra pygmaea, assembly GCA_016801145.1. NCBI lineage: Eukaryota > Metazoa > Chordata > Actinopteri > Esociformes > Umbridae > Umbra > Umbra pygmaea. Next base: position 33,713 of record JACXGM010004186.1, on the reverse strand, counting down.
CTCAGTAAGCCTTGAACTTCATAGTCAGGTGCATCTAATCATGAGAAAAGTATTTAAGGTGGCCATTTGCAATTTGTTTTTCTGTTTAACTCTACTCTGAAGAGTGGCAACATGGGGGCCTTAAAACAACTCTCAAATTATCTGAAAACAAAGATTATTCAACAATATGGTTTAGGGGAAGGCTACAAAAAGCTATCGCAGAGATTTAAGCGGTCAGTGTCCACTGTGAGGAACATAGTGAGGAAATGGAAAACCACAGGCACAGTTCTTGTTAAGGCCAGAAGTGGCAGGCCAAGTAAAACAATGGATGGTGAGAATGGTCAAAAACAGCCCACAGACCACCTCCAAAGACCTACAACATCATCTTGCTGCAGATAGTGTCACTGTGCATCGTTCAACAATTCAGCACACTTTGCACAAGGAGAAGCTGTACGGGAGAGTGATGCGGAAGAAGCCTTTTTTGCACACACGCCAGGGTCAAACAGAGGTGTGCAAACGCACATTTGGACAACCAGCTTGATTTTGGAAGAAGGTGCTGTGGACTGATGAAAAAAATATGGATTTGTTTGGTCATAACAAGGGGCGTTATGCATGGTGGCAAAAGAACACAGCAGTCCAAGACATGCTGTGGGGCTGTGTGGCCAGTGCCGGTATTGGGAATCTTGTTAAAGTTGAGGGTTGCATGGATTCCACTCAATATCAGCACATACTTGAGAATAATGTAGAGGAATCAGTCACAAAGTTTAATTTATGCCAGGGCTGGATATTTCAACAAGACAATGACCCAAAACACTGCTCAAAATCTACTCTGGCATTTATGCAGAGGAACAAGTACAATGTTCTAGAATGGCCATCCCAGTCCCCAGACCTGAATATCATTGATAATCTGTGGGGTGATTTGAAGCGGGCTGTCCGTGCTCGGCAATCATCAACCTAACTGGACTGGAGATGTTTTACAAGGAGGAATGGTCCAAAATACCTTCATCCAGAATCCAGACACTCATTACAGGCTATAGGAAGTGTCTAGAGGCTGTTTCTGCTAAAGGAGGCTCAACTGTTGCGGTGCCCAAATTTATGCACATACAAACATTTCATTTTGATGTATATTGCACATTTGCTGTTATTCCAATAAACCTAATTTCACTCCTGAAATATTACTGTGTCCTTCAGTTATTTGAGAGATCAAAATGAAATTGCTGATCCAAACACCCAATTATTTATAGATGAAAACTATTGAAATTGTCAGGGGTGCCTAAACTTTTGCCTACGACTGTACCTGCTATTATCCTCCATTAATATTCATATACTGTGTGCACAATTATTAGGCAAGTCAGTATTTTGACCATATCATCATTATTATGCATATTTTATAACTCCAAGCTGTATAAACTGGAATAACTATTGGATTTAAGCATATCAGGTGATGTGTATTTGTGTAATGAGGGAGGGTGTGGCCTAAGGAGATCAACACCCTATATCAGTGGTCCTCAAACCCTTCCATGGAGGGCCTAGTGTATGCAGGTTTTTGCTTTTACCTTGTACAAGCCTGATGGAGTAGCTCACTAATTGGTTAGTATCTCCCCTCACCTGCCAGTCTAGGTCCTAATTATGCTCTAATTGAAGGGAAAGACCAAAAACCAGCATACACTAGGCCCTCCATGGAAGGGTTTGAGGACCACTGCCCTATATCAAGGTGTGCATACTTATTAGGCAGCTTCTGTTCCTCAGACAAAATGGATCAAAAAAGAGATTTAACTGACTCAGAAAAGTCAATAATTGTAAAAAGTAATTTGGAGGGATGCAGCACTCTTGAAATTGCTAAGATAAACAGAACCATCAAACATTTTGTTGCAAATAGTCAACAGGGTCACAAGAAATGTGTTGAAAAAAAGACTAAACTGCCAAAGATTTGAGAAGACTCAAATGTGAAGCTACCAGGGACCCATTATCTTCCAGTGCTGCCATATCCCAGAACTGCAACCTACCTGGAGTGCCCAGAAGTACAAGGTGTTCAGTGCTCAGAGACATGGCCATGGTAAGGAAGGCTGAAACCTGACTAACACTGAACAAGACATATAAGAATAAACATCAAGACTGGGCCAAGAAATATCTGAAGACAAATTTTTCAAAGGTTTTACGGACTGATGAGAAGAGAGTGACTCTTGAAGGACCAGATGGATGGGCCCATGGCTAGATTTGTAATGAGCACAGAGCTCCACTTTGACTCAGATTCCAGCAAGGTGGGGGTGGGGTACTGGTATGGACTGGTAATATTAAAGATGAGCTAGTTGGACCTTTTCGGGTTTAAGATGGATTTAAACTCCCAAACTTTTAGAAGACACTTTCTTCAAGCAGTGGTACAGGAAAAGTTTGCATCTTTCAAGAAGACCATGATTTCTATGCAGGACAATGCTCCATTGCATGCATCGAATTACTCCAGTAAAGGTCTTATGCTGGATTCACACCAGGCACGGCAAATAATAATAAATAAGCACCGTCACGCAGACACACTTGTACACCGCAATCAACATCGTAATCAATCTTCAAGATCTCATCTTCAAGATGGAGGACAAAGTTGCACACCACTGTCCTCCTCCAGCAAGGTAACTGGCAGGTGCTTTTTCAATTTAGTATTCATTGACAATAGTTTGTGTGATGAAATCTATCTATTGAGCTGTCAAATCTTTTCTTGAAATCCCATAAACCCATAGGTGAAAGCGACATATTAGCTCTTCCTCGGTGGTACATCAACTTCCGGTTCTGGTGCCGTACGGCAAAGCACTGCACAAGTTTAGTTATTTCAACCCTTGTGACACACCTGCTGCACCGCATCCACATTTTGCCGGATCAAGTAGATTTGCCGCAGCGGTGCGCATTGCTTTCTATTGAAATGAATGGACTTTTGCCGCAACGCAACCAGTTTGCCGTGCCTGGTGTGAATCTAGCATTAAAGATGAAAGAATAATGACATGGCCCCCTTCCTCACCTGACCAAAACCCTATTGAGAACTTATGGTCTCTTCTTAAATGGACGATATATGTTGAAGGGAAACAGTACACCTCTCTGAACAGTGTCTGGGAGGCTGTGGTTGCTGCTGCACAAAAAGTTGATCGTCAACTGTTCAAGAAAATAACAGACTCCATGAATGGAAGGCTTGTGACTGTTATTGAAAAGAAGGGTGGCTATATTGGTTTACTGATTTGTTTTAAAATGTCAGAAATACTTATTTGTAAACTTTGAGTTGTTTGTTTATTATTCTCACTTTAACAGATGAAAAATCGACAAGTGAGATTAGTTTTACATTTAGATTCATATTTATTCTGCACACTACTAGTTGCCCAACAATTGTGCACAAACATTCTCCAAAGATAGACCTCACTTTTACTTTCGTAACTATTCAGGTTTGAGGTGTATTTACATTTTGGATTGACCGAGAGCACTGTAGTTGTTCAATAATAAAATTAATCCTCAAGATTACAACTTGCCTAATAACTGTGCTCACAGTGTAGAGATGCATAGCTAGCATTCAGAGATCAGCATCTCTGTGTAGTTCAGGTTTAAGGGACTGTTTTGCTGTTGTTAATGTTGAATCTGTATCTCCTCCTTTGTGTGTTTACAGCCCAGTCTTTCATGAAGAGTATTCTGAGCCCTATATTCATGCTCAGTTTAATCACCATGTGTGTCACCCAGCTGCGACTCATCTTCTACATGGGTGCCATGAACAACATCCTGGAGTCTCTGACCGAAGGAGACCTTAACACAGGTGTGTGAGTGAATGTATGCCTGCCCAAACATCCGTCTTGAAAATGTGTCCCAAATGTTCATGAATCCCTTTTTAAATAAGACGTTAAATCAATAGTTGCAGTAAGTCCACATCTTGTTAAAGAATCAATCGTTTGTAATGTTGTAGTCTTGTAAACGTTGTAATCCCTACAGACTGGATTTGTTTGTAAATTTGTAGTCTTGAAAATGTTGTAATCCCTACAAACTGGAGTTGTTTGTATTGTAGTCTTGTAAACGTTGTAATTCCTACAGACTGGAATTGTTTGTATTGTTTTAGTCTTGTAAATGTAATCCCTACAGACTGGAGTTTGTAATGTTCTAGTGTTGTAAACGTTGTAATCCCTACAGACTGGAGTTGTTTGTAATGTTGTAGTTTTGGAAACATTGTAATCCTTACAGACAGGAGTTGTTTCTAATGTTGTAGTGTTGTAAACGTTATAATCCCTACAGAATGGAATTGTTTCACGCTTGCATTTCAAGTCTTTGTGGTTGGAAACAAACACTTTAAAGTCAATTGCTTCTGCTAAATCTTCTGGGTCTGTCTTTTGCTCCTCTCTTGCTGTCATGCTGCAGCGGAGAAGATGGAAGTAGGTAAGACCTCGGGCTAGATGAGCCCGCGTTGTCCGTACTTTCTCCTGTCTTTTTTGACAGTGATTCAGCTCACGACCCATTACCGTGTCCCGCCAGTGATCACCAGGCTGTTCTGGGTTCTCCATGGAGGGCAGCAGATCTGTGGACTAACACGTCTGCCTGTGCTCCCTTATGCCCACAGTAAGCGTGTACACCTCCGTCTTCGGGGTGCTGCAGCTTCTCTGCTTGGTCACGGCCCCTGTGATCGGCTACATCATGGACTGGAAACTCAAGGAGTGTGAGGATGACAGTGAGAAGCCCGGAGCGAGGTGTGTGTTTCATGAACGCACAAAAAACACAAAATACACACCGTGCACATGCACACACACAGCCAGAGTGTATTAAGTGTCATGTCCCCTTCTTACAGGGACCCTGCTAAGCCCAAGCGTCGTGACCGGCAGATCCAGAAGATCATTAATGCTACGCGGGCCTTCATCTTCACAAACCTGCTGCTGATGGGCTTTGGGGTGACCTGCCTCATTCCCAGCCTCCAGCTCCAGGTGATTCATACGTCTGGCATCTCTCTCTCCATCAGCTCTCTGCCTCTGTTTGCCACATTTCTCTCTTACATTTCTCTCTCACTCTTGTGGACAATTATAGAGAAGCACACCATTCCCATTTTCCAGCATATGTCTCAATGGTTTGTAAAGCTCTGGTAGACCCAGAGGAGAGAGACTGGTGCAGAGAATTAGAGCCAGAGAGCCAGAGAGAGGGACTCACGTGTTAGTACAGCTGAGCTAGTGTTTAATGCAACAGCATCACCTGGTGGACAAAGGTATCACTGCAACTTATTTACCACCCAGTTGGGGAAACACCTCGGTGAGGTCATCCTTTAATAAATACTGTCTCCATGTTAGGATAAAGGGACACGGTGTCCCATTCTGTACCCTGGGCCTGTGGATTCCAGAACTCATCATGTTGAACTATTTGTTTTTCTTTATTCATGTCCCCCCCCAGATTTTGTCCTTTGTCTTGCACACCATTGTCAGAGGATTCATACACTCCGCCGTCGGAGGGTTATATGCTGCTGTGTAAGTGTCTCTGGAGTGTGTGCCTGCTTCTGTGTGTATGTGTGTATGTGAGTGTGTGATGTTTCTGTGTGTGTGTGCCTGTTGGTGTGTTTGTCTGTTTTTGTTTGTGTGTGTTTGTGTAGGTGTGTGTGTCCGTGCGTGTGTGTGCATGTGTGTAGGTGTTTGTGTGTATATGTGTGTGTGCATGTGTGTTTTTGTGCATGTGTGCCCGCGCGTATGTACAGTTGCAATCAAAATGAATAATATTGCCTATTTCAGCTGTTAACAAATTAAATAAATAAACAAATTAAATAAAAACAATTTAAATAGCTCAACACAATGAATGCTTCAAGTGGTTTCCCCAAATTCAACTGCAAATGCAACTGATAATGACTTCTCCAGTCTCAAAATTATGCAACCCCTTCATGACAAGCATCTTTAGGGTGAAGCATCTCTGTCTTACCCCTTCCCCTTAGTTCTGCGCGTTCATGTGAGAGTAAGGGCTATCCCAATTCTCATTTTGATCTAGGGGTAGGGCTAAGGGGAAGGGGTGCATATCCCTTAAAACCAAGCGTTTTCGAGAGCTTACTTGAAACCAAGGGGTACCCAGAATACACTGCGCAACCAGCAACACTGGCAGCCAGCTCATCAAGAGAGTCCAATAAATGTATTTTCGGTTTAAATAATTGACTTAAAAAATTACGACGGACTTGTTTTGTGCTCTACACAGTCCTGTAAATATATATATGCAACCATGTCCTTAATTGAAATGTTTTTAAAAATCGCTAGTTTGCTACGCAAACGTTACATTGCTGATGTGCACAACATTCTCGCATTTCTCTGACTAGCCTTGAATGGACTCCATGCATGTATACAGTTTTAACTAAACTACATTAGCAGCGGATTTCGTTTGATGTCTTGAAAGTTTGTAATCAAAACTTGTCACCTCTGGTGAAGTAGCAGCCAGCTAGCGACGATGTATGATAACGTAACTGTAACCAAGTTTCATTTCATAGGGGTATGTTTTCATCCCTATCCCTTACCACTCGGTTTTGAGGGCCAAGGACTAGGGGTAAGACGAAGGGGAAGGGGTAGGGGTAGGGGAAGGGGTAAGACAGAGAAATGGCATTCACCCTTAGTACTTAGTAGAGCACCCTTTTGCTGTTATGACCTGCTGCAAATGAGATGCATAGCCAGACACCAGCCTCTGGCAGCGTTCCTGATTAATCTTAGCCCATTCCTCTTGAGCAATGGCCACTAGTTAAGTAATATTCTTGGATTTGTATGCTGCAACGCCTTCTTCAAATCCCAATAGAGATTTTCTATGGGGTTCAAGTCAGGTGACTGTGATGGCCACTGTAGCATCTTCCAGGACTTCTTCTGCAACCAAGCCTTGGTGGAATTTAAAGGTATGCTTGGTTCATTGTCCTGTTGGAAGGTCCAATGACGCCAAAGCTTCAGGTTCCTCACAGGTGGCATGACATTTTCTCCAAGGATCTCCTGATACTTCAATGAATCCATCTTGCCTTCCGCACGATGCAGGTTTCCAGTGCCAGAAGATGCAAAGCAGCCCCAGAGCATCACCGAGCCACCACCATATTTGGCTGTGGGCAGAGTGTTCTGTTTTGTTTCTTCGCCCCACAGAACAGAATCCCAAATCCTCTGTGTATTCTTTATTTAATCTGGAGCTGACTTTTCTTGTGCTTTTGGGTCAGTAGTGGTGTACGTCTTGAAGTTCTGGCATGGAAACCTTCTGCTCACTGAAACCTCAGTGCCTGTTGCCACCAAGTCTTTCTGCAGGTCTTTTGCAGTCACTCAAGGGTTTTCCACAACCTGCCATCTAAGAAGTCTGGTTGCAGCCATTGATAGTTTCCTTTTTCTGCCCCGTCCAGGTAGTGTAACCACTGTTAGAACTTTTTGGACCATTATTTTTTCTTAGACATGTTTCTAACATGCAGTCAAACATGACACTCAATAAACCCCTGGCCAGTTCAGGTATTTCTTGTATTCCAGCTCAAGCACACCTGGTGCAACTAACAAAGCCCTTGATTAGTTGCATCAGGTATGCTTGAGATAACAAATGTTTTCAGATTTGTGCGGTCCTGAATTCTATTCAGGGGGTTGAATAATTTTGAGACTGAAGAAGTCATTATGAGTTGCATTTTCAGTTGGATTTGGGGAAACCAATTGAAGCATTCTTTGAGTTAAGTTAGTGCGTGCGTGTTTGTGTGCATGTGTACTCTGCACACCACCTCTCACACTGTGTTCCTTACAGGTACCCGTCCTCCCAGTTTGGCAGTCTCACAGGCATGCAGTCCCTCATCAGTGCTTTGTTCGCTCTGCTGCAGCAGCCTCTCTTCATGGCCATGATGGGCCCTCTGAATGGAGACCCTCTTTGGGTAGGACAACCACAGATACAGCTCACAGATACAGCGCACAGATACAGCGCACAGATACAGCGCACAGATACAGCGCACAGATACAGCGCACAGATACAGCGCACAGATACAGCGCACAGATACAGCGCACAGATACAGCGCACAGATACAGCGCACAGATACAGCGCACAGATACAGCGCACAGATACAGCGCACAGATACAGCGCACAATTAAAGCTCATAGCTACAGCGCACAACTACAGCTCATAGCTACATTACACTGCTACAGCACATAGCTACAGCTACAGCACACAGCTACAGCACACGGCTTCAGCACACTTCCATGTTTCATAAGTTGGCATTTTCTATATGGCTTATTTTTCTCAAATGATCACTTATTCCAATTGACTGATTTCTTAGAAATTGTTCCATGTTAGATTCAAATGTCTGACTGCACTATCAACAGTCCAGATATTACATAACAGCAGCTGTTACTTTCCTTGTGCTGACTGACAAACTAATGATGTCACTGTTTCCTTCCTTATACTGACTGATTATTGGATGATGTCACTTCCTGTGTTGTGTGCAGGTGAACGTGGCCCTTCTGGGGCTGACAGCGTTAGGCTTCTGCCTGCCTTTCTATCTCCTCTGCTACAGCCAGCAGCTTCAGCGCAAGAAGCTGCAGCGCGAGGAGGACCCAAAGATGTACGTCCAAATCGAGAACAAGCCTGAGGCGTTTGTTTAGTCCGACAGAAAGCCGTCTTTCAACCGAAGAGTGAGGCGGGAAGAGTGAGGAGGGTGTGAGCGTACATCTGTACGATAACCCCTCCCCCTTTCACAACCACGCCCCCTCAATACATCTGCATTTGCACTCAGATGACTCACGTGCACACACACACACACACACCACGCCCACTACCAGACGCATTCACAATCCCCCTGTCCACACCCCTGTCTACAATCACTACCCTTGGAAAACACCCACATTCATTCATTCTTGCCAACGCACCATTGACTGTGTACACTGTGACTGTGAGTGACACGCAACACAACTCGTGGCACCTCCACAACGCACAAAGGAGCAGCTCCTCTGTCTGAGTGTCAAACGCCGAAATCGACGCCTGTTCCTCCTTTCACCGCGTACAGTCGGACCGCCGCTGTCCTGAGAGGGAGCAGACAGTCTCGTCTTGGTTTCATCTCTGTTTAGAATATTTTCATTTGAACTATTGTTTTGTTGTTTCTGAGTTGATGCTCACGTTCAAACCTGATTCCCCTGGAAGAAGACCCAGAGACAGCGAACATGTCAGAGAGACCTCCAGTTTTGTATTTGTTGACTAGTATGATGGTACAGAAGAAGACGACGTTCTCATGACAAGAACATTATACTGTTTTAATTATGTCAGTAACGACCATGATGGGGTTCTACCAATTTACAGTCTGGGAACCATTGTCCGGATTACTGGAACGTTGTTGGTGTTAGATCAGTATTAGGCTCAGTGGTTTTTAAATGTTGACGTTTCTCCGTCTTCCTGGTGACTGGAGGCAGATCCAAACAGTGTGTCTAGAGATTTCAACTGTATGGTTGTATTATGATCTCCAAACATGGTGCCAGGACCTTAACATTTATGTATTTTTCTTCTGGTAACTGGTCTTACTGGTATAAAGTCCGGCAGTGAAATTTTGGCATCTCATCCAGCGCAGGGCGCTGCCTACATGTTGGGACATGTCTTCTGGCAGTGTTATTGTTAAAGGAAATTGAGGTGCGAAAGATTTACTCCACCGAGTGTTGGTTGTTTTCTCGTTTGTCTTGTTTTTAGACTGTTCAAACAGCCATGGTGAGAATAGAAACCAGGTCTTAGATGTTTGTGTAACACTCAACGCTTAGCGATAGCTCGTCAATGAACACGTCTGAGCTAGGGGTTAAGGGGTTAGGCAAATATGTTTCCACCTGGAATAGTATTGACCAGAATGTTTGGCAGGTTTCTGGACTGGGATTTACTCTGAGGCAATACTTTGGCTGTGCTTCAAACAAAGCTTGGCATAGGTTGAAACAAACCTCTTACAAGCAATAATGTGCCTCAATTACACAGATTATAGCACCGTCAGGCGAGGTCGTCAAGCTCCATCGCATGGCCCGTGTCCACCTTACTGGACAGTCAGGCAGTCCAAAAGAAGGAACTGGTCTTGAGTCAACTGGCAGGACCACCGACCTTTGGGCTTGGCAGTCATTCTCAGTTCTGAGAGTGAAATGATTTTCCTATAGAATTTATTTTTAATCTTTGAGGACCATGTTTTGTGTAATTATATCTGGTTTCAAAACGATATATTTTTACCTACTTTATTTTAGCTGCAATAAGATAGTGATACCTTTCGATTCAAACTTTTATTCTGTTTCTATACAAATGTGATTTAGTGTGATTGGTGTTAGGGGCCATTAGAGTAGATACTGTAATAGATGTGAGAGCACTGTGGTGGAAATGGGCCTTTACCCTGCACTGTTCACGCTGAATGACACTGATGAATTACACTGATGATTTACATTGTTGAATTACATTGTTGAATTACATTGTTGAATTACATTGTTGAATTACATTGTTGAATTACATTGATGAATTACATTGATGAATTACATTGATGAATTACATTGTTGAATTACATTGTTGAATTACATTGATGAATTACATTGATGAATTACATTGATGAATTACATTGATGAATTACATTGATGAATTACATTGATGAATTACATTGATGAATTACATTGATGGATTTGATTTGTTGTAGCAATAAGTACATTTGTGAGTTGCTGAGCAAGCCGCTATTTTTCCAAGCAACACAAACACAGATGTACAGTACGTACAAACGTGTGTGTGTATATATATATATATATACACAAAACACATACATACATACATACATACATACATACATACATACATACATACATACATACATACATACATACAGCGGGTGAAATAAGTATTGAACTCGTCACTATTTTTTCACCTGATGTTGGTAACAACCCAAGTAACATACAAAGAAACCAAAACAAATAAATTCAGAAATTATGTGTAATAATGTGAAATGACACAGTGAAAATGTATTGAACACGCTTACTGATATTCATTTAATACTTTGTACAAAAGCCTTTGTTGGTAATGACAGCTTCAAGACGCCTCCTGTATGGAGAAACCAGTCGGATGCATTGCTCTGGTGTGATTTTGGCCCATTCTTCCACATAAACAGTCTTCAAATCTTGAAGATTCCGTGGGCCTCTTCTATGAATCTTGATCTTCAGTTCTTTCCATAGATTTTCAATGAGATTGGCTGGGCCATTCTAGCAGCTTTATTATTTTTCCTTGAAACCAATTGAGGACTTCCTTGGCTGTGTGTTTGGGATCATTGTCTTGCTGAAATGTCCACCCTCGTTTCATCTTCATCATCCTGGTAGATGGCAGCAGAATTTTGTCAAGAATGTCTCTGTAAATTTGCCTATTCATCCTTCCTTCAATTATGTGATGTTTGCCAGTACCATTTGCTGAAAAGCAGGCCCACCCCATGATGTTCCCACCTTCAAACTTCACTGTTAGTATTGTCTTTCCACTTCCGTATTATGGCCCCAACAGTGCTCACTGGAACATTCAGAAGCTTAGAAATGCACCTATAACCAATGCCATCATTTTGTTTTGCAACAATTAGGTTGCGAAGGTCTTGAGGCAGCTCTTTGCTTTTACCCATCATGAGATGTGTCTTGTGTGACACCTTGGCAATTAGACCTTTATTGTAGGCCATCAGTTGGGACTGAACCAGCTGATGTTAATTTGCACTGACAAGGGGGGGGGACTGATTTTTAATTACTGATGGTTTTCAGCTGTTGTCTTGGCTTTCCATGCCTTTTTGCACCTCCCTTTCTTCATGTGTTCAATACTTTTTCCCTTAACTTAATTTCTGAACTTATTTGTTATGGTTTCTTTGTATGTATGGATTTCTTGGGTTGTTACCAACATTTGGTGAAGATTTCATGTCAATAGCATGAGCATACACCTGCTGTACATACACATTCATTCATTCAAACACACACACATACATACACACACACACACACACACACACACACACACACACACACACACACACACACACACACACACACACACAAGCAAGCAAACAGGGAAGAATGTGAATTTATATACTTTCCTGTTTATTACAAGGTGCTTTTCAATAACATGAACACAGACTCATGTTTTTCTTGACTGGTCTGCTGTAGTCTACAAAGACTCAGTTTGTACTGACAAATGACTTGAATTATTGATTTCCGTCTACTAGGATACACATTTCTAAATAGAAAAAAAGAGAGTCAGAGACATGCTTATATATATGATAAGTGTTTAAACCCACATTCTTGCAGCTGATATTAGCGATGTAATGGTTAGCGTCCAGTTGGCATATACACTAGGCAGGTCAAGATTGGGTTTGTTCTCTTTAATGATTTGTTCCACAAAAAAAGTGACACAAAAACTAGGTTAATGTAGCTTCATGTTCACCAAATACGCTCGACTTTTGCTCAGTCACTCACAAAAGCACTTCCAAAGACAGCCATGCAACTAGCAGATTTCCTGCTCGGCCCGGTATAAAACTATTTCGAGTTACATGCATGGAATCAGAATAGAAACTAACAGACAAAAAATTCAGGGAGCAGGGAGTTAGGTTCTATTCATTTAATTTCTATGCATTTAATCCGAGCCAAACTCTTGATGGATAACTTTTGAAAAACTGGGCCCAGAGAATGTGAAATCTTTGCCATGACATGACCCCATCCATTTCCTCACGACTGTCCTGAACCGTTCTGCTAACAGGCCTGTTTCTCTACTGCGTCTCACCCAGACGCCCATCCCTCATACTGGCCATGGAACCAAGAGACCACTCTAGAATCCCCAAACGTCCTGTGAATGAACTAAATGGCACATACGCACCTTACCTTGTATCAGATCTCAATGCTATTATTACCGAATGGCCTGAATTAGAGATATAACCCATAGACAGTACACCACTTTCCGGTTCTGCATGTTAGCATAGAATGTATTCACATTGTTTTTTTATTATTCAAAGAGCAGAAATTACATTGGAACTGCAATAAACTGTTATTTTTGTATTTAATCTGACTTGATACACTCTCTAGGTGGTATCGTCCAGTATGTCAGCATAGAATTGCCAACAAATGTTTTTTGACCCCATTTTGTTTTAAACAAGTCCAAGCCCAGTAAACACGTTCATGATTGAGAAACAGGTCTAGCTACTCACAACGTCCTTGCTTTGTTTCTTTAATTGGCACCATTATTGGTTGTTTGCGTTGATTTCTATAGTGAAAACAAATAACAAGACTTGTGTAGATTTTGCAAGTATTGTGGTGTGTGGACAGGATCTTGTGACTTGAACATTATGTCTAGACAATGCAGGCTGACAACGGTAATGATATGCAGTACTGTTGTACAGTGCCATCAATGAGCTCCAATCCTTCTGTACGGGAGATTCAGCACTTTTCACACTGCCATATCTTCAACTCCCATTCTGGCCTGATGCCGTCTCTGTAGTGCATTTGTAAATGTGATCTACATGTTACGGCTGCCCTGATCCTGTAAGGTCAAGTGGGATTAACTAACTGGTTGTTTTGAGATGACAATAATTTTGGAGTAGACGTTTTGAATGTCTTTTTCAGAAATGAGGATCTAGCTGATATTAATGCTTTTACCTCACTTGTACCATTTTCAAGAAAAAAAAATTCACGCCATTTTACATTACTTAAATGTATTTTTCTTACACTCTTATTTCCTGTTTGTGTCCATATGAATTTCTTGTTTGTACTGTATATTGGATCTCATATTTTTGGTCCTTTATAACATTATAGCATTTGTTATACCTTTTGAGTTATTGTATAAAAGAAATCTATATATCAATATATGAAAAAATAAAAAATATAATTTGTAAACTGTATTGTTAGTTTGTAATTATTTCATTTTTTTATTTGCACACTTTCTGAAGGTGGATTTCTTATCACACGAGCAACCTTTAATTGTTAGCAACTTAGATGGGTAAGGTTGTATTAAATAGACAGTACTGGAAATGCTCTGTGGAATATATTGTAATTGAACTAAAATCAACCAAACTTGCACATACTGTATTGTACATTGCATATAGTTAGTTCCAAAGATACAGTTGTGCTCAAAGGTTTGCATACCCCTGGAGAATTGGTAATGGATGTATCATTTTTAAAGAAAACATGAGTGAGCAGGCAAAACAATTTTTCATTTTCTCATGGAATACATATTCAACTGTAGGTCACAACAGAATGTCATATTTATAAAACAAAACATGGCAACAAAACAAAACAAAACATGGCAACAAAGAAAATAATGAAATGATAGGTCACAACAGAATGTCACATTCATAAAACAAAACATGGCAACAAAGAAAATAATGCAATGACCCCTGTTCGAAGGTCTGCATACCTTTAGTTCTCAATACAGTGTATTGCCCCCTTTAGCATCAATGAAACAAGCAGTCATTTGTGTTTTCTATAAGGCCCTGAATTCTTGCAAGTGGTATATAGCTGCCCATTTGTCGTGGCAAGATGCCTCTATGCAAAGTCTTTGGCCGTCTTGCATGAATCGCACGTTTGAGATCTCCCCAGAGTGGCTCGATTATATTAAGGTCAGGAAAATGTGATGGCCACTCCAGAACCTTCACGTTTTTCTGCTGTAACAACTGGAGGGTCAACTTGGACTTGTACTTAGGGTTATTGTCGTGCTGGAATGTCTAAGAGCATCCCTTGCGCAGCTTTCATGCAGACAAATGCAAAAAAGTATTGTCCAATAACATGCTGCATTCATTTTGCCATCAATTTTCACAAGGTTCCCCATGCCTATAGAGCTCACACAGCCCCAAAACATCAGTGAGCCACCACCATGCTTCACAGTGGGAATGTTATTCTTTTCACTATAGGTCTTCTTGACCCTTCTCCAAACATAGCGCTTATGGTTGTGAACATAAAGCTCTATTTTGGTCTTATTACTCCAAATTACAGTGTACCAGAAGCTGTGAGGCATGTCAAGGGCTTTTCTTTGTATCCCGAACAATTCTTCTGGCAGATTTGGCTGAAATCTTTCTTGGTGTATCAAACCCTGGCTTGGTATCAACAGATCCTTGAATCTTCCTAATAAGTGATTGAGCAGTACTGATTGGCATTTGCAAGGCTTTGGATATCTTTTTATATCCATTTCCAACTTTATGCAGTTCCAGTACCTTATTACGCAGGTCTTTTGACTGAGAATCTAGCCTGCTCAGTGCATCCATGTGAGACCTAACAAACTAATTTCCTGTTTCTACACAGACAGTAATTGCAATTTAAAATGCCACAGGTGTTGGAAATTAACCTTTAATTGACATTTTTATCTTGTGTGTGTCACCTTGTGTATTTGTAACAAGACCAAACATTCAAGGTATGTGAACTTTTGATCAAGACCATTTGGGTGATTTCTGTTATCAGTATGGTTTACAAAGGAGCTAAACAACTGTGTGATAATTAGAGGATTTATATGCTCACTACTAAGTCCGATTCTGTTTTGATCTTGACAGTGATATTGTCAAGATCAATTCCAAATTTCAACATTTCTGCCAGGGTATGCAAACTTATGATCACAACGGTATTTGTACATTGACTAAGATATTATTTCAGCAATCTACCACAGCATATTGGAATTGAATATAAATAATATGAGATGACAGTGCAGATTTTCAGCTGTAATTTAAGGGTATTTACATTCAAATCGGGCTAACGCTGTGGGAATTACATCACTTTTTATATGTGGTCTACCCCTAATTTTAGGGTTTCAAAGGTATTTGGATAACCTTTGCAAAACCTTTGTAGTCAATGACTGCCTGACATCTGAAACCCATCAACATCACCAGGTGGTGTGTTTGTTCCCTGGTCATGCTCTGCCAGGCATTTAATCCAGTTGTCTTCAGTTCCTCCTAGTTTTTGGGGTGTTATGCCTACAGTTTTGTCTTCAGCAAGTAAAATTCATGCTCTATTGGATTCACGTCTGATGATGGACTTGGCCATTGCAGAATATTTCACTTCTTTGCCTTAAAAAAATCATGGGTTGCTTTCACAGTATGCTTCGAGTCATTGTCTATCAGTACTGTGAAGTGCCATCCTTTCAGTTTGGCAACATATGGCTGGATCGAAGCAGATAATATAGCCCTAAGCATTTCAGTCACATCATCAATAAATACAAGAAAACCACTTCCATTGACAGCCATATATTCCCATGCCCTGAAACTACTTCCAACATGCTTTACAGATGAGGTGGTGTGCTTCAGATCATGAGCTGTTCCTTCCATACAGGCCCATGCCATAACACTACCTCCACCATGCTTCACAGATGAGGTGGTATGCTTCAGATCATAAGCTGTTCCTTCCATACAGGCCCATGTCATAACACTACCTCCACCATGCTTCACAGATGAGGTGGTATGCTTCAGATCATGAGCTGTTCCTTCCATACAGGCCCATGTCATAACACTACCTCTACCATGCTTCACATATGAGGTGGTATGCTTCAGATCATGAGCAGTTCCTTTCCTTTTCCATGATCTTCTCTTCCAGTCATTCTGGTATAAGATTGTCTTTGTCTCATCTGTCTATAGAATGATGTTCCAGAACGTAAGATGATTTTTAAAGTGCTTTTTTGCAACCTATTAATCTTCCTTTTTTTGTTAGCCTTATCAAAGGTTTACAATTTATGGTAAACCCTCCGTATTAACTCTGATGAAGTCTTCTCTTGATTGTTGACTTCAGATATGCCTACCTCCTGGAAGGTGTTCTTGATCTGGCCAACTGTTGTGAAGTGGTTTTTCTTTACCAGAGAAGGGACTCTTCTGTCTCAAGCCATAGTTGTTTTCCATGGTCTTACAGATAATATCTACTGGTTCAAATCCCTGACTGCCAAGGTGAAACCTCTGTTGTTCTGTCTGTAAGCAAGACAGTTAACCCTAATTGCTCCCAGGTTGTTCCTGTAAATGAAAAGTGGTAATTATAGTCTACTTGCTTGGTTAAATAATGGTAAATTTGGTTTTATTAGAATATGCAGTAATGCAGTTGTAAGAGTCACCACCAGAGGACAGTACACAGTGCAGCAAAGCTCAGATACCCGTTTCAAACTTTTTTGTCTTTAGAGCTTTTAGTTTCACGTTGCTCCAGTGCTTTATTCAGTAATTTAATTAACCATTTAATGAATCAGACTTTATCTATAGATCTTATACAGGAGATTAATTTCAATGTGTAAATAAAAGTTGTGAAAAATAAAACAATATTAAAGTGTTAACAAAGTAATAGTGGGCAATAAAGGATATACATTTAAATGAATCTGATAGCTAGCAGTGCTTTTTGCCACATTGTCTAAAGAACATTTTCTATTTTCTTTTTTTTTCAGTTGAAAGCTTCAGGCCATGTCATTCAGAAAGCCGAATCAGGTTGGTCTGGAATGGATGGATAGATCATTTCTGTTGCTTTAATTTTACGTTTTTAAGGGTGAGACACTGGTTTTACTTGCTGTCGTTTCTATAACCTGATTCGGAGAACACATTGGTCGTCACTCAGAAAAGGTAACACCCTTCACTAACAGCGTCCCAACACAAACGCCTGAATGAAGAGTGAGACCAGACCGACCGGAACCTAAAAACCCGTGGCAGGTGACAGTATGTGACACACCTAAAGAAGCTGTGAAGCTCACTTTTATTTGAATTTCCTTCTGTTTTCGCTATCTATGCTTCTGTATTTGGTGGTCATCATGGACATGAGAAAACATAACATATGTCATGAGAAATTGTATTATAATTTATTTTCATATGTATTTTGGTTGATTTTTTTCAAGCAAACCCTAAAAAGATGTCTGTTTTGTTTATCTCAAGAATTGCTACTGGGTTACTGACTGGAGGTGTGGTCAGCATAGAAGACGCCACGCCCCTTTCTGTGTATGTGAGGAAGTGAATTAAATAAAAATTGGAGTGCTAAACCGCGGAGAACTTGTGATTCAGATAGACAGCCGCTGATTTGGAGATTTCACTGTAGAGTTGGTGTCTGAATGCTGCAAAATTACGGACAACACTGCAAAGATGCTCATTAAAGAATTGTAAGTAACAATGTTTGTAAAAAAGCGATATATACTATATATACACGTATAAATACCGTTCAAGTAAGATAGTCTAAAAAGTTTTGGAACGATGACTGCTGCCGGTGGAAAATATTGGCAAATTCCCTGTCATGCCAGTTGTCTTTGTTTAAAGCTGGTATTTCCTCTGATTGTAAAGTACGCAAAATCCATTGTTGTGAATTCGAGTCAAGTAAAGGGTGCGGTAATTGAAATGAGAGTTTTTCTCATTAAGTAAAATATAAAGTTTGCCCATATAAAGTAGTTATGGTGACTGCCTAATTTCCTGTACTGCCTTTTTGGATTGGATGGATAGCCGAGTTAACGAACCATTTCATACAATATTTGACGCATCCGATTCCATAATAATTAACAACTCATTGGCGAAAAAAAATCATTAAGTTTTTACAGTTATGATTTAACCATATTCTCTGCCCTGACAGCCAGGAAGTGCCAGTGTTGCCGTTAAATTATACTGTAGGTCGTAAATAATTAATTATCAGGCCTAATAACAGGTAAAGGCCCGCCTTTAAAGTAAAACCTAACTATACATTCACGGCCACCCTAGTGAGAGATGTCCCGAATCTGCCCTTATGAATGCACTATTGAATATTCTGCTGGGTGCCACTGATGCGGTGGGTGACATCCTACACCCAGATCTATAATAATGAAATATTCAAACGTTGTTCTCCTGAGAACAAGTGGTGATTAATTGGGCACACACAGGACAAATCCAAGCCTAATTATTTTCTTTCTGCAAAGATCTACGTCAGGTTTAGAATTCCACCATGACCGTATAACAGCTACAGTAACATCAGTAGCATGTTCAGACTTGCAGTGTTTGTAGTAAATGAATGAATGGCTTTGGTACCGCAACAGTTGCTTCTAGAGAATTGCCTGGAAAATGCATCCAAATGATTAAATTACACTGAGTGTTCATAAGAAAATATGGCACCTGTCATGGTGGGAAGTTGATTAATTTCATTGACCAGCGTATGTAAAAAGTATGGACGAATGATGAATTTGTTTTAAAACCGTTGCTATAAACGACATATATTAGTAATGAGCTAAAGTGTAGTAGTAGTTTCAATGTGCTGTCTGTATCGTGTTGTAATGTTGCTCTTTCTCACTCTTCCTTTCCTCCACCAGCCGAGTCATCCTCCCTGTGTCTGTAGAAGAAGTAAGTTTTGAGTCTCACTTCATCTTTCTGGCTGGTTCTCATTTAAATGTGCTCAATTCCAACCCATCTTTAGCCCACTCTCCACTCTTTTTTTATTTATTGTAAAAGGTAACCTCAAAGCTATCACACTGACCTCCAGAAATTAAGATGGTTAGGCTACATTCATGTTTTCTGATGCTACAGTACTTGAAACTCATCCAGTACCAGTGAATATGCCCCATTAGGGTTAGTCCATTACTCATCATCCTGTGTTTTACAGAATCCTACTAATGCTAGCAGTTTATCTACACTGTGACGCACTTGTAACTCTGCCTTATCGGCAGCCCCACGATTCCTTGGAAATATGAAGGGTGCTCACATGGGTCATCCAACCACGTCGCTGAGCCGGCCGATTTCTTTTCATACTGCTCATCTGACACGGAAGCCATTAGTCAGATCATGTGTGGGATGAGTATACTCATCAACTATATGTCTGCGATTTAACTGACAAGTGCACAATCTGCACACAATGAGGCACTAGAGAGCAACGTGGCAAGGTAGATAATCCGACTCATCACTCACAAATCCCAGGCAGCATCGAGTCTGCGTTGCGTAGTGGGCTAAATTGGTGCATTGCAGGACAGTCTCAGTACATCATGATAGTCAGTGTTTTGAGCCTGACTATGGGTTATCCCAGTTTCCCCTGGTTTTCCAGCATGAGGCACTGCAATTTGGCACAGCACTGCCCGATACTTGGGATAGATAAGCCGAATCGTCTACATTGCCATGTTGTTCTCCAGTGACTCCTGGTGTGCAGATTGGGCTCCTTTAAATTCAATCATGGAGGTAATCTTTGTGAGCGTAATTATCTTGTACATAATCTGACTAAAGGCTTCCGTGTTGGATGAGCAGTGTGAAATGAATTGTTCGGCTCGTCAACACGTGGTTGGATGAACCATGTGCACGCCCCTTACCATCCCGCATCAGTCCAAGGAGTTGTGGAGCTGCCGACAAGGCAGGGTTAGTGGGAATTGAAGGGGACAAAATTATTAATAATAATACTACTACTACTACTACTACTACTACTACTACTACTACTAATAATAATAATAATAATAATAATAATAATAATAATTATAATAATAACTTCCCAGGCAGAGCTATGCCAATTTGCACTGCCTAGTGCTGGGGGTTCCGGACACAGTCGGATAAGCCATAGTCGGGCTTGAACCAGACTATCACGACGTAGCTTCTCCTGCAAGTCAGCAACTTAGCCCACTACACCACGCAGACCCCCCGCTAATCCAACTTTTGCAGAATTCAGTATTGTTTATCAAATTTAGTTTTGACTGCATTTATTAGGCACC
Organism: Umbra pygmaea; assembly: GCA_016801145.1. NCBI lineage: Eukaryota > Metazoa > Chordata > Actinopteri > Esociformes > Umbridae > Umbra > Umbra pygmaea. The sequence continues at coordinate 13,178 of JACXGM010004186.1, read as the reverse complement.
ATCATGTACTCTTAGAGAACAAGCAAGTCTAACAACTGGAAAATGTGACACAGTTCGTCACATCGACCTAGCAGAATCAAATGAATTAACACAACAGATTGTGATGGTTACAGACAGACACACATTGCTAAATTGAGTGTCTGTGTTAATGGTGGTCCTCCATGTTTAACTGAGGACAGATTCAGTCTAGGTAAAGCCTAGTGGTGTTTGGTTGTTTAACGTGACACATAAGCTTCATGAAACTGAGGGTCTTTTGATCCGGCCTGATTTAAGACCCTGGGACTCTGTGCGTATGTGCGTATGTGCATATGTGCGTATGTGCATATGTGCGAATGTGTGTATGTGCATATGTGCGAATGTGCGTATGTGCGTAGGCGTGTAGGCAGTTCACACGATGTGCCCTGAATTCCATTGTTTTAAGATTGGCTGCATCTTGGTTTTTAGTTGTAGCCAGCCACTAGTCAAAGCAGACATTGTTAGAAAGTATATAATCCGTATTAGCTAAACAATGTTATTTATTCCAAATAAAGCATTTTGTGTTCTGACCAGATTTAATTGTGCCAGTCATAATCCTGTATTCCGTCTTGGCCCCACAATTTATTCTAATTTCTTGAAATTAAAGCTGATTTTAATCAAAGTCTCAACTGTTTTCCTCCATTCATAAATGTAGCCAGCCTAGCAGTTGGTAGTGAACCAAAGAATAATCCACAGACTTGTGTGTTTGTGAAAAAACGCCTGTTGAGTCACAAACCTGAGAGGACAACGAGTGTATCACCAGTCCTACGTGTGTTTTTACTTTCCTTGTTGCCCAAATGAAACAGACAACATTTAGGATTTTTTAGTTTTAGTTTAACCTTTATGTTACCAGGCAAGTTGACTGAGAACACTTTCTCATTTGCAGCAACAGCCTGGGGAGAAGGGAGGAATGAATGAGCCAATTGAGAGATGGGGATGATTAGGTTAACACATCTACTTTTACGAATAGTACCATGGGATCTTTAGTGACCACAGAGAGTCAGGAATCCCGTTTAATGTCCCATCCAAAAGACTGCAAAGACTGCAAGATGTTCCACAACACTGCCCTGGGGCATTAGGAATGATCTTTAGACAAGAGGGAAGAGCACCCCCTACTGGCCCTCCAACACCACTTCCAGCAGCATTGGTCTCCCATCCAGGGACTAACCAGGTCCAACCCTGATTAGCTTCAGAGGCAAACCAGCAGTGGAATACAGGGCGCTATGCTGCTGGCTAGTATCTAGTCATTATGTCTGCAGATATGAACTACCAATCATACACAGCATGACACCCCACTGCAGATATGAACTACCAATCATACACAGCATGACACCCCACTGCAGACACCAATAACTGGCAGGTCAGATATAAATGTTGGTTGTTGGTTGCTAAGTAGTGGTGCACGGTGAGGTGACTGCCTCGTGGTGAGTCTCCAGTGCACTGACACAGGCTGGTCCGGTCCGACTGTAACGCCGTCAGAGCAACCAATGATTCTGTGCTACGTCATTTAGTGGACAGCTGGGAATCCGAACGCTTTAATCATTAGGGTACGGTTAACTGGTGTGAACACACCTAAGTGTTTAGACATCTGACAGATCCTCTCAGCCAAGTGATGTTTTCAGCCTTGGGTACACACATTTGGGTTAAGGAAATAATCTGTTACAATGCAGCCAAACCGGTTTTTAAGTAATTATTGTGTTCAGACAATGGCTGTCACTTTTGTCAACGTGTTCACAGGATGGCTGGTTAGAACCCAATTTGAGTCAGCTAAACCCAGTTTGAGTCAGCTAAATCACAATGGAAGCATCAGTGTTTGGGGTTGGCAAGGTGGTCTAGTGTTTAGGGCATCAGATTGGGTTCCATAAGAGCCCTGGTTCAAATTGCCCAGTCTGCCAAGGTGAGGACTGTCATTCTGTCTGTGAGCAAGACCGTTAAACCTAATTGCACCCAGGTCATTGCTGTAATTAACAATCGTCAACTTACCTAAAAATACATTACAATTAGGACAAACTCAGTCTTTTCACAATTTAACTACAGCTAAACCTGCTTTATCTGAATTTCTGCCAACTTTGCAAATGTAATATCCAATCCAAATGAGCAAACATTGAGATGATTGCTTCTTTCTGTGCATTTTTCTTGTTAAACATTTTCAGTTTGCAATAGCATGACGAAGAGGTTAGGTGAACCGTTAACATCCGCAAAGAATATTGTTTGGCCTCTTTTTAGAAGTTGCTGACACAGCTTTTCTGTCTTCCTCTCCACAGTACCAAGTTGGGCAGCTGTACGCTGTGGCAGAGACCAGTAAGAATGAGACAGGGGGGGGAGAAGGGGTGGAGGTTCTGAAGAATGAACCTTACGAGAAGGACGGAGAGAAGGGCCAATACACTTACAAGATCTACCACCTTCAAAGGTACGACTCCATCACTCCCTCTATATTGTCGCTTAACCTGCAAAATGTTTAGCACCACACCGACCACAATCGTCCTGAAGGAAAAAACCCTGCCAAAAAATGTTTATTTTTCCCTAGTTTGATCCCCACGAAATTGGTCATGTCTTCTAAACGCGTCATTGGTCATGTCCTCCAACACTAACAACGAATTCAATACAATAAAAAAATTAGTCCCATAATATTAATAATTATTGCCAACACATTTCTCCTACACTAAAATGCAGCAAATATCAAAGTAAATTTGAGCTTTATGAATTGTTTGTCTACTGAAAGAGACCAGCAGGTGCCTCTTTCTTCAAACGTCATGATGTGCTTGATAGATATAAACAAGGGTCATCTTTCCATTCTACGTTCCACAAACAGATGTTTTTCTCTATAACACTCACAATGCATATGACTTGATAAATATATATATATTATACTTGATATACTTGATAGATATATATTGCAATTGATTTCTTAAGTAATGTTACTTTGTCTTTAAAGTTTTATATACCTTCTTATTTTATGCCGTGAGCAGAGTCAGTGTCTTGCCTGTTAATTGCATGTTTATGAAGCGAGTATTAGGTTACCATGTAAAATACCTATGCACATTTTGTGAAGCAGCCTTTTGTCTACGTGTCAGAAATAATTGTTTTGCTCATATGGAAAGTATTACAATGTAGCCTTTTGGGCAATGCACAATGTATTTTTCAGCAGTATTTCTTATAGTTGGGTACCAGTGCGGGTTTCCAAATGCAACTTTGTCCAAATATTTGTTTGGATGCAGATGGAGTTACGAATGGGTGAGAAATAAAAAATTTGTTGAGCGAACCACTTCTGCCCTAGGACACCTGACGGTACAGTAACCAAAAAGGGTTGGGAACCACCGGCCTACCGTGATTGAAATGGAGGTTTGAGATGGTGGAATCATAAAAAATATAAAGGAAACCTTGTAATTTGGAAAAGAATTTCACAAAATTCATTATGGCATATAATAATAATGCCATTACCAGCATTTAAATCTTGACCACTGTGATGCTAACACCCATGGTTCTTTTAAAAAAAAGATTTTATTTATGTGCTTTTATTATTCAGTTTTAGCTGTAGATATCGGTATTGAACTCTGGTAAGAATGTGGATTCAGTCAGGAGGGTTACTAGTTACCACTATATCATGACTGTGCACAAAGCACTTTTTTCAACAACAAAACATTTTTATATTGAGGGAATGGCACAAGACATTCAAGGTTCTTTTCAAGGGCAGTTGCATACAGTATTCAGCACCATGGAAAGCCAATGGATCAAATTACCATGACTACAGATCACAAAGCAGTGGACTCAGTCCATAGTTGGAGAAGTTGCATGGAGAATTAAACCTTGAAAACATACAGGAAATTTATTATTATTATTGTTATTATTATTATTTTAAAACTCCAATGAAGACAATCTAATGCTCTACAGTGTTGCAAACACAAAGAACTCTGAAGAGACATTTTGTCAAATTTCGTTCACATGGGTGCATTTAGGGAAGGGTGCATTTTGATGATCTTTTTAATTTTTGTATGAAATAACCATCTGATAATATTTATCTTTCTCTCTGCAGTAAAGTGCCAAATTATGTGCGTGTTTTGGCACCAAAATCATCCCTCACCATCCACGAGGAGGCTTGGAATGCTTACCCCTATTGTCGGACAGGTACGACCCATGTTGGGTCACCCCCTTTACCAAGCGAAGGTGTTTGAATAATTACCCGTTGCTAGCAGAAAACACTGTAGGAATGCCTTTTGGGATCTATTTATTGTCTGACTAATAGACTGGTAACGGTGGTAATTAAACTGTAAGGTGCAAGAAGGTGGTTCTGTGTGTTTCTAAACCTCAGTATTTTTTTTAAGGCATGATGCTGATGGACAAACCTGAAGTATTGATTTTACAAACTGGTTACTGATAAAATTAAAACCGTAAACAAAAATGTTAGCGTCATACCCATGGTATATTTTCTTTCAGCCAATCGTATCTTGGAACCAAATTATTCGCTTTTGACATACTGCAGAGAATGATCAATTTGATTGCCCGGGATGTAGCCAAGTTATGTTGAGTGCTTCTGGTTTAATAAATGTCTGTTTGACTTAACATCGTTTCCTTTGTCTCCTCCTGATGATCTCTTACCCTGGTGCAGTTATTAAGGTAAGTTCTGTTTTCTCCTATATCTCTACATAATGTATGTTGAGGTGCAAGATTCCACAAAAACTACTCTGTTGTAAATATGATAAGCGGCTAACCTTGGCAACCTGGCCTGTCAGAAGAAAATGAGCAGATCTGGATGAAATAAAGGACATATTTACCACATTGTGATGCTTGACGGTTCCTCACCCTGAAAGTGGTTTATGGGCCAAGAAATACCTGGATTAAACCAAGGCAAGCCACTGCTTAATAATAATAATAAATAAAAAAAAGAATAATAATAATAATAAATAATAATAATAATTCTATATTATTATTATGTGCTACATCTAAAGCTACAGTTGTGCTCATAAATTGACATACCCCTGGCATAATCTGTGAGTATTGGCCATTTTTGTAAAATATGACTGATCATGCTTTTATTTAGGGATAGTGGTCAGGTGAAGCCATTTATTGTCACATAATTATGTGTGCCCTATTTAAATCACAATAATAACAGAAGTCACCCACGTGGCCTTGACCAAAAGTTTACATATGCCCTTTAATGATTGGCCTAGAGATAATCTACACACAAGTGGACTCACACAGGTTTAAATGGCTATTAAGGGTACGTTTCCACACCTGTGACTTGTTTGATTGTAATTAGTGTCTGTGTATAAATATTCAATGAGTTTTGTAGCTCTTGAGAGATCGCTGTACATTTCATCCAAGGCTGCACTGACTTTGCTGGATCCTGAGCCATGGTGAAAGCAAAAGAACTGTCAAAATACCTGCGAGAAATGTAGTTGAACTTCCTAACTCAGGAAAGCGGTATAAAAAAATCCAAAGATATGAAAATGTCAATCACTGCCCTTCAAAATTTGAAAAAGAAGTGGAAGATTAGGGGTTCTGTTGATACCAAGCCACGGTCACGTAGATTAACAAAGATTTCAACCTCACAACTACCAGGAAAATTGGTTGGGGTGCAAAGAAAAACCCACACGCAGCTTCAGCTGAAACGTAGGCTTCCCTGCAAACAATTGGTGTTGCGATTCAAGATTAACAATGAAAAGATACTTCAACAGAAATGGGCTGCACGTTCGAGAAAGCAATTACTACGCCAATGCCACAAAACAGCTCGCTTACAATATGCCAAACAGCACTTAGATAATCCTTAACAGCTGGAACAAAGTCCTTTTGAGTGATGAGACTACAAATAAACTTTATGGTCAGAAACATAAAGGCTATATTTGGGGAGGAGTCAACAAGGCCTATGACAAGAAGCACACATCCCTACAGTGAAGCATGGAGGTGGATCTATGATGTTGTGGGCGTGTGTGAGCTTCAGAGTCACAAGGATGTTAGAATTGATGGAAAGATTAATGCAGCATGTTATCAGAAAATATTGGAGAACAATTTGCATTCATCAACCCAGAAGCTGCGCATGGGAAGTTCTTTCCAACATGACAGTGCAAAACATAAGCCCAAGTCGACCCTTCAGTGGCTACAGCAGAAAACATTATAAAGGTTCTGGAGAGGCCATCAGTCTCCTGTCCTCTAACATTGAGCCATTTTGGAAAGATCTGAAATATGCAGTTCATGCAAGAAAAACCCCAGTATATATGGGACTTGAAGGCTGTTTGCCAAGAAGAATGGGCAGCTTTACCACCTGAGAAGATGGGGTGCTTCATCCACAATATCACAAAAGACTGCAAGCTTTTGAACTAAGGGTATGCTAACATTTTAACGGGGGCCGTCTGTTTTATTTTCTTTTGTTTAATCATTGCGCTGTTCTGTGATGCCGTTTGTAGTTATTTTTTTATCCCATTCCAAATGAAAGTGATGTGTGTTGCCTGATCACTTGTTCTATTTAAGAAGGGTACACATGTTACAGATTCTGCCAGGGTATGTAAACTTATGAGCAGTGCTGTATGTGTTTAGCATTGTTGAGACAGCTGAACCGTACAGTACATTATTACACCAATGGAGTACTTTCTGTTTGAGGAACCATAACATGAAGTTATACAGTAAGTCAGTACCGTCTATATACAGCTCTGGAAACAATAGAGTCCACTGGAAAAAAAAAAGTTTCTCTGGTTTTACTTTTTGAGTAAAAATATATATTTTTTCTGTTTTCCATAAACTGCTGATTAACATTTCTCCCAAATTCTAAATAAAAATCTATTCACAGTATTTGCAGAAAATGACAACTGGTCAAACTAAAAAAAAGATAGTGTTGTCAGACCTTAATTAAGGTAAAGAAAACAAGTTAATTTAACAATTTTAAACAACACAATACTTGTGTTAGAAAGTGACTTTATGCCACTGGCGCAAAAATAAAATTGAATAATAAATTGAAGTCAGTGATCTTAAATTTTTTTACAGAGCTGTATATTAATATATTAGTGGGATTTTCAGACATGGTCCAAATTCTTTTGGGTTAAAAAAAAATAAATACTGCTAGCCCAAGCCTACTCATATGGCCAGCTGTGTGGTGTTTACAGTTAACAATTTGTAGGCCTGTCACAATACCAAATTTTGCTGGACGATAAATGGTCCCAGAAATTATTGCGATAAACGATAATATTGTCGTTCGGAGACCATTTTCATCTAATATAATGATAATGGCATAAAAATGCTGGTACACCTTTTTCAAAGATCTGGAACCGGAAAACAGTTTAAATATCCACAATACGTTAACAAAACAACCAAAAACAAATTAAAATGGACTCTCAGGGCCCTATCTTGCACCCGGCGCAACAAAGCTTGTACGCAAGTGTCTTTTCTAGATTAAGACTGACGCGTTTGTCAATTTCCTGACCAGCACCTGGGTCGTTTAAATAGCAAATGCACCTGCACCCATTTTTGCGCCCATGGGCGTTCTGGTCTTACAGGGAGGTGTGTTCAGGATAATTCTTAGCATAGTGCTATCTTGAGGCATTGGAATGTGAACAAAAAAATCTGGTCTAAAGTCAATACAGCAAATTAGTCAAATGCCCCTTATGCACAGTGCATACACACTATGCTTGACACACACACACACACACACACACACACACACACACACACACACACACACAGAAGCGCAGCGGCACACAAACATGCAAAAGATTACAAATAGATTACGGTGCAAATCCGCCATCGTAATAGCGATGCGCCAAGGTACAAACGCACCTGGCTCTTAAAGGAAATGGGAGATGACACTCTGGTTTATTGCATGTTTTGCCCAAAACACTACTATGAATTAATGAAGACACATTGTACAACCCTTTTGAACCATGCGCCCGGCACATGGAACCTGTTTTCCGCCGTCAAACTACATGCCCAAAGCACACTTGTGCTATGCGATTCACAACGTGTGCTTGGATTGTTGAAATAGGGCCCTCAGTCTCTGTCAACAAAAAATGCACTTGAATAAAACCAAACACAAACAAAAACAATAAATTAAATTGAAATGAACTCACACACAACCAAAACGGAGTCTCTTTGGTAAAGAGTGAGAGAGACAAGGAATAAAATCAAGCATGCAAATAGAATTTGTTGTGGGCGTAAAATTATAGATTTTTATTTATCATGCGATTTAATTGATTTATTGCACATTGTGGAAGGCCTAACAATTTGATCCTATTAATTATATCACTGCCGTAGAAGTGATATTTCTCATTGTCTGTTCCTCCCACAGAACGAATACATGAAGGACACTTTCCTGCTTAAGATTGAGACGTGGCACAAACCTGACATGGGAGATCAGGACAATGTGAGTGAGCAGCTTCAATAATGAGGGTGAATTTTCACCATGGGACCTGCAGCTTCTGATTCCTTTAGCACTGTACTAGTTAACACTTACTGCTAGCGCTTAATTAAAACACGCCAGGAGCCCTGTCAGTCACTTCCATTCACTACATTTGAGTGTCTGTCTCTTGATTGAAGAACAACCCTTCACACAAGACTATTTCCATTCTCTGATCTGTGATTTGTTCGCGTGGCTACCCAAATTCATTGCTGCGACCAATCGGCATGCCCATGAATGTTTCTTATGTAGCGAACTATTGAGCAGCAAACGGATTCAGTTTGAGTTTTAAGGCAAGTGCCTTGTTGGGTATAGCATTGAATGGGGTACCTTTATGAAGTAAGTCACAGGGTGTATGGTTTATGTCCAATATATTCTAGCTAATAGGCAGTATACCAAAGGTATGCCATTTATTATTACTGCTATATTTCCATTGGTACCAGGTTTATAAGACATACAAGGCATCTAAGGTTTGTGGTTTATTGTCAATATAGGTGTTGTGTCCAGGAGTTGTTCAATGTAACAGCTGATAGCTGTGGTTTATTGGCCATATTAATTGATTGATTTCCTGAGCAGGTTCATGGATTAGACAAGGAGACCTGGAAGAAGACTGAAGTTGTTCACATAGACATCGCCGATCAAACCCAGGTGGACACCAAGGTAAAATTGGTGATGGTGTTACCCCTGTGACTATAAATTGTTTTTAATATTTATTTATCACATGTACAGAAATGATGACCTAAAAAGGTACATAGTAAACTTTTCTTCCCCATACCCTCCCCCTTCCCTCCTCTATATCCACTCCACCCAATTCCCCTACCCCCAAACCCCACACAAAACATCCAGACAAAAACATCCCACGGACATACATGTATATCTAATTTACAATAGTAAGATTAATACTAATACTAACTTGGTTTAAAGAAAATCTGTGGGAAGCCTCTGCAAACTGTTAAAATATGAGATAAATTACTTCCATTTGTCAGAATATAGAGTGAGATCCCTTTAAGGAGTACCTCATTTTCTCCAATAAAAAAAAAATAGGACATCAGTTAACCACTGGGAAGCTAAGGGGGGCTGACAGGATTTACACAATAGTAAAATCCTGCGTCTAGCTAATAATGTTGTGAAAGCAATAATTTCAGAGTCTTTATTATTTTATTTAATCGAGTTACCTGGGATTCCAAACATAGCGATTAATGGGCATGTAGTCAGGTGAATTTTGAGGGTGTGAATATAATTCTGAAGTCAATATATTGTGGTCACATGATCAATATTTTTTCAAGCGAAAAAAGGCCCAGCTTAAAGACTAACATTTAAAAAAAGCAGTGCATACCCATTCACCAAAACCTACCTGCTCCTGACCTAAACCTACAGATGTTTCTCATCTAATTTTAAGGCACTCATACCTTGTCAATGAACCTGCTCATTGCATTAAATTACAGACTTATGGTGGCGCTAGACCTTTTAAAATGCTATAGTCTGAAAACACAGCTACATTTTACTGTGCAATACGTGACGTGATCTGATCACAACGTTTAGTAGATATTATTGTATTCAAACAGACATCACGTTAAACTCACAAAAAGTTAGATTGTATCCATAAATACACAAACGTGGTTGTGTACTCCGTGCTCCAGGAAATAATACTGCTGTTTTTTGCAAGCTTCACAGGGCGCCTAGTGTAATGGATAAGGCAATTGCTTTTCAGGCAAAGGTTACAGGTTTGAAACATCAGAGGTGATATTTTTTGTGCAGTTTAAGCAAACAAATTTAAAATTTTTCCAGTCATTTTTCTTTTACAGCTTACACTGAAAAGGTGTTTGGCAACCTCTAAATCATTGAGTTCACTTAATTGGCAGTAATTTCTTGTTAGAAGATCCTTGTTTTTGTCAAACAGAATTTGCAGTATCACTATCTGTATCACTATCACTTGCAGTATCACTTGCAGTATCATTATCACTTGCAGTATTGCTATCCGTATCACTATCACTTGCAGTATCACTATCCGTTTAGTAATCCTGGGTATTCTGACTGGTTCACAGGCTCAAATCTACGAGTCCTCACCGATGATTTGACACGTTTGATTGAGGGGGGTGTATTTAGGGAATTCAAACAATGGAAGGTGATCAGACTGTAAGTGGGGGGAGGCATTGTAATGTGAATGCAGCATTCCAAACACCGGCTCACATACATATGTAGCGGTCAGAGGGAAAAATAAAATAACAGTGAAATAAAGATTTCAAATTATTTTAATGTGAGTTTCAGTATGGAATTCAAGGGCAAAAAAAATTTAAACACAAAAATAAAAAAGGAAAGGTTTAAGTAAACACAAAAAAATAACAGGCTTGAAATAATTTTCTTTAGTAATAATATCAAAACGTTACATTGGTACACTAAAGGATAAAATCAAGAATACAATCCATTAGGATCAACCAACTCTGACGTTAACATGGTTAGAAAAAAAGTTTACATTCAGTATAAACACAAAGCTCACTGATGGTTCATAGAGCCAGAACTATGTGTAGTTTGATGTTAAATTCCAAATATGCTTTTATCAGATTTGATCAAAGAACATTAGTATTTTGTTTACAGAGAGCGAACAACAAGCCATTCAGTTTATTCATCTGTGGATGAGCTTACAACAACGAAGATCCTTCAATTTGTTTTTTTCTTTAATGACAAATGTCCCAAGCCTAGAAAAGGAAGAATTACATTGTTTAAGGGATTGTATTAAAGTAACATTCGAATACGTGACCAACTTGATTTGTTGGTAATACTTGTTTGTTTGTTATTTTTTCTCCCAAAAAAATATCCCCACTGGTGTTTTGAATTTGTAACCTCTGCACGTCTGTAGATTTAAGCCTGTGAACCAGTCTCCATTACACTATACATCCTCTGTGGAATTTTGCGTAAAATGCAGTATTATTTCCTGGAGCACAGATTACACCCGGCGTTTGTGTATTTACAAATATCTTTAAAACTGATTTTTGGTGAGCTTATCTTAAAAACGTGATGTCTCTGAATACAATCGTATAAAATACTTTAATGATACAGATATACGCTATGTTAAGCAAGACAAATTATTAACGAATGTGAGCCAATCACAGCTTTGGAATAACTGTTTTGCTCCATGATTCCACCTGGTGGCCAAAAATTGTAAAAAAAACAACTTCCCCTGTTGCAAACCGCGATACGTATCACACTTTACTGACAAGATTAGATGAGCGACATCTGTAATTTTGATTTGGATTGTGATTACTGGTGATAATGTCTGAAATTGGGTGAGGTCAGAGATGATCACTTTTCTAGAACAGTGTTTTTGAAGGAGCTTGGCAGTTTCAATAAAGTGATAATGTGACCATTTAACCGTTGCATGGCTTTACTGACACGAACTAGGCCAAAGACATGCATGTATAATGTAGATTTTCCATTCAGTTTTATTTTGGTCGAAGACTTAAAGCTAAACTGTTTCCAGGAGAGCTGGCATTCGCCTGAAGCCGATAATGTTTCTCTGCTCCCCACAGGACTACAAGGAAGACGAAGACCCGACTATCTTCAAATCACAGAAGACTGGCCGGGGCCCTCTGGGTCCAAACTGGAAGGTACCAAACATACCAGTACTTCTTTACTTTGTCCTTCAGAATTGCACTTCAGCACATTTCCCACACATCTGTGTCTGTTCTGACTTATTAGCTCTTTAATTATTTGAAAAGTTTTTATTTGACCTTATGTAGTCACATTTTTCCTGTTGTTTTGTAGAAAGAGCTTGCTGGCAACACGAACACCCCCCACATGTGTGCCTATAAGCTGGTCACAGTGAATTTCAAATGGTGGGGACTCCAGAACAAAATTGAAAACTTCATCCAGAAGGTACAGTAGAGAGACTCGTCACTTATTCTGGTATTTGGGTAATAATCTGTTATGGTGTCTTCATGTCTGAGCGCCACACCCATACATAGCTCACTCAACTTCTATAGTGCCAGTATGAAGGCAAAGTCCAGGATTTTGTTTGTCACCCAGTATACATAGAGTGGAGGAGAAAAAGGAAGTTGAAAGACGTGCAGCCTCATTGTGTATTACTAAATACTAGGTCTCCCACAAGTGTTTTTCTTTTTTAAGGAACTCCATGTGACATCTAACATACTCAAGCTTTAATAGTAGAAAGCACAAGGTGGGATTTCAATACTGTGAGGAGCCTCAGCAGCTTACTGTCAATACAGATTATTTTAGAGTGCTATTTATAACTATGAAATGTTTAGATAAACAAGCTGCGGTATTCATGTCAGATAATAATGCTAATGTTTTCTGTGAGTTTGCCTTAATTCTTGCCACCCCATTTCTTTTCAGCAAGAGAAACGGTTGTTTACAAAGTTCCACAGACAACTGTTCTGTTTGATTGATCAATGGATCGATTTGGATATGGATGACATTCGACGGATCGAAGCGGAGACACAAAAGCAGCTAGATGAGGTAATAATTTTATGTTGTGTACAAGCCTTTGGTGTCACTTCAGATTCAGTGATTTGTGTCATTGTGTAGTGTCACTTCTGTATTTGATTGAAGAACATTAATTATAGGGTTTGTTGTTGTAATTGATCTCTTAGTCCTTAAAATATGCGTGCATGTGCTCTCTTGTCCCGTACAGATGAGAGAGAAGGACCCTGTTAAAGGCAGTACTGCGACAGAGGACTGAGACCATGGCGAGTACCATTCTGGCCTAGTATCACTGTGGTGAGTACCATTCTGGCCTAGTATCACTGTGGTGAGTACCATTCTGGCC